>CAJUYH010005736.1:0-22278 GCA_910591685.1 Galerucella tenella | reverse complement strand
CCGTATTGCTAATTACTTGTAGTTGTTACCCCTATCGTCTGGCCTAATTTAGAACAATAGAGAGGTGCCTTATTTTAATAATTTAAAGCAAGCTCCTGCGTCACCATGGCAACTTTTTTTATTAAAATTTTGCACTATTCACTATTCCTCCTGTTTGCATTATTTATTTTTTTTAGAAAAAACATGGCAATCATACCCCAAGATCCAATTCTATTCAGTGGGACACTCCGAGATAACATCGATCCTTATAGAACACACACCGATGAAAAAATTTGGTCACTTCTCAATCAGCTAAAAATACAAAACGTTCAAAACTTAGATTCTCCTGTGCCGAATTTCAGCGCTGGGCAAAAACAACTCATTTGTATGGCAAGAGCAGCTTTGAATAACTGCAAAATTATCGTCCTAGACGAAATTACAGCCAACATGGACACCGAAAACGACAAGTTGATTCATTCGTTGGTAGAAGAATTATTCCACGATTGCACTATATTAACGATAGCTCACAGATTAAATTTTATTTTAAACTGTGATATGGTAATAGTCATGGAAAACGGTCAAATCGTCGAAGTAGATGAACCTAGAGTGTTGCTAGAAAATAAAAATTCCATCTTCGCTAAGATTTGTGATAAAGCCAGTTCCTAATAAACATTTTTTCTTATTTATAACGTAATATATTTCAAAAAAATACAGAAATGAAACAGCTCAACTATCGTTTTCACTGTCAGACCTAACGTCTTCTATATCTCCTTGCGTCAAACCTCTCCATAAAACTCTGAAGATCATGTGCGTCCAGAACAAGTTCAACATCACCAGCAACAAGAGCAGGCCGTTTAAAAGGTACCATTCCAAAACAATCAACGGTAACACCAGTGGTACGTCAAATAAGGTACTAAAAATAATAAAAAAAGGTAGAACGTGTCGCGGGACACACGGTAGGAACTTTAGTTCCTTTTAAGCAAAAATTATGTAATGCATCTGACGTTATAGATAAACAATTTGCATATTCCTCGGTGGTCGAGTAGTAAGCAAACCAGACTATCACGCGGTAGACCCGGGTTCGATTCCCCGTGAAGAATTTTTATTTTATTGTTAATTTTATTTTTGAATAATTATTCTGCTTGATATTAATAACGACAACAGGTAGACGTTTTAAATATTTAGCAGAATATTCATTATTATAGATAATGGTACGGTACCCTTCATGAGGGAGTCCGACTGGCAACATCTACTTATAACAGCATCGTATATTTAAAAAAGGAAACCGTAGCATTATACAAATTGGACATTCAAGAACTGTACGTTTACCACAAAAAATTAGTGGAAACATAAAATTGAATTGTTAAATTTTCAATTTGAAGTTATATTACAGTTTATAGAAATTTTTATTTTCTAGATTTTTTCTTAAGTGGGTGGTAGAAAAAATATGCTGTTCGACTCGTGTGGATTGTCCATATCGCACTTGAACGATTGATCAAACTTCGTCTTCGTGCGATATGGCCATCATATCCACACTAGTTGCACAAACTACTATTTCTATCAAAATAGGCCCTTTTACATTTAAAAACAAGCTGCCAAATGTCAAATAAATTTATCCATCCATTTTAAAGTTATCGAATTAAAACATTCAAGTTTTCAAAAATTTCGACACCCTGTGCTAGACCCCTCAATCCTCCTATCTTTTTGTCCAATTTTACGAGAGGAATCTACATGCAAACGTTGTAATTACCCTTAACGTTCGAGATGCTTATACCATTTTTTGCGCGATCGTATTGAAATAAATTCGGAATAAGATAATTTAAATTTCTTCGAAATGAACGAAATTTCAAAAGTGACATTTATACTTCTCGATCAGTTTGAAATATATTTTGTATTTTGGTGAAATTGTTTTCATGCTATTTATTACTTTTCGACGTCTGAACGGTAAGTAAATCACTTACCGACGTGTTAAACTTAGAAACCAGTAAACACAACCTACCGTCCTGACAACCGATGCTGTAAATGAACAAAAAAGATAAATCGCGCAAAAAAAATTATGGAAATAATAGTAAAAATGTATCCGAACAAATTCAAGTAGATCACCAGCACTGCGAATACCAGCTTAGCATAGAATTTTAATATAGCATCGGTGGTTCAGTGGTAGAATGCTCGCCTTCCACGCGGGCGGCCCGGGTTCGATTCCCGGCCGAAGCATATGAATCGCTGCTTCGTAAACGAGAGAGAGACTCAGGAGAGAACATACGCACGCAAGCAAGGCACATAGCGAAGCAACGTAACATAACGTAACGCAACGTAACGTAACGGTCAGATCTTTTGCGTCGCGACCCCCGGTCGCTCAAACATAACCTGACGTAAAGAACTAAAGTTCCAAAATACAAATTTAAATCATCTATTATTCAGTATAAAAGATTTATATTTTTTTAAAGCTGTTTTCAGCATACGTTGTCGTTCGTCCTTGCGGTATATCCTCGTCCTTGTTGAACGTTCGTTTCAGTAATACTGCAATTGCAATAAATCTTATTATATAAATGAGAGTTCGTAAAATATGGTTTGTTTGAGAATTTACCGAACATTCCTTGAAAGATGTTCCAATTTATAAAACGCTCGAAAATAACTGGATCGATGATTCGAGTGGTCGTGAATTCCTTTACATACCTGATAATAATGTGAACACGATATACAGGGTGTCCAGAAACTCTCCTGTCGAAAGGAAACTACAGGAGTTACTACAGTAACGGTATTTTTGAATAATTTGAAGAAAACTCATATGAGAACGTCGTCTTCAAAGGGATGTAGCTCCCTTAGGAAGCATTTTCGGATTGAGGTACCTCTAGTAACTGTAGTTTAGTTTGGCAGGAGATTTTCTGTATATAGGGTGGGTCTGAAATATAGAATACTCACTTCTTGATTATCCAGAAAGGAAATACTATCAATCTAGATATAATCCACATTATTGTGAACGATATAAAACAAACAGTGCATGCTTTATTGTATTTCAGGTATTTAGCAAGTTTCGATGCCTGCAAATTAAAATAAAATATAAATAAAAACGGTTAAATGTTGTATATTCAATATGCGTTACCTCTAAAAATATATCACTAACACTTAAATCTACTAGAACTATGGTACCAATTCTGAAACATTGGAAATTCACCGAGAGATAGATAAGTAGTATGGCAACACTGTGATGAATCATATTCTCGTGGAAATCCTTTTTTCTTGCACTCAGAAGAAGGGTGATAAGGAGCGACCAATAGAAACCGAGGTTCATGACGTTATAAGCCCAAACGTCATCTGTTAATTTTTGTTTTCGAAAATTCGTCCTGAAATGAAAAAAAAATGAAAATTCAGTCGAAGTTTTTTGACATGTATACAGATGGCTCAAAAATGAAAGAATGCTCAGGATGTGGAGTTTAGTCCAGAGCACTAAGCCTAAGGATTAAGTGGGGAACGAGAAACAATACCAGTGTCGTTCAAACAGAACTGGCTGGTGGTATCTCAATTGCCGCAAAAGAACTAACCAGAAAAGGAATTTCTGGCAAAAACATAACAATCTGCACTGATAGTAGACAAGCCCTATTAGCCTTGAACAGACAGTACTAGAGTGCCACCAAGATTTAGCTAACTCCTCGGCAGATAACAATATTATCCTGAGGTGGGTTAAAGGGCACGACAGGAGTACCTAAAGGTAATTGCATTGCCGAGACTTTAGCCAGGGAAGCGGCTGGACCAACAAATTTAGGACCCAGTGACACCTACAGCCTAAGGACTTCGACAATTGCGGAACTAGCCAAACGTTACACCCATGCTCAATCCCTTAAGAGATGGGGTTGAATCAGAGGATTCAGTCTTGCCAGGATCACCTTGGGTAAGCTTGGGAAGCTGGCGTCGAAGATATATTTGGCGATGACCAGGGAAAACCTACGTTTAACAGTAGGATTTCTTACTGACCACTGTCAACTAAGGAAACACCTCCATACTATGGGGCTCGTGGACACACCTCTATGCAGGAAGTGTGAACAGGAAGATTAAACTATCAGGCATGTCTTATGCGAGTGTCCGGAGTTATCGTCATTAAGAGAGTGTGAGGTCGGTGCGTCTTGGCCTACACCTGCCGATATAAAGGAGATGTCTCCTAGTGACATGTCCACCTTTCTGGGAAGGGTAGGATGGACGATGACCTAGGAGGACAACTCCTCGGGAGGATGTACAATTGGTCACATGTGGCCTAAGTGCTGTGAGCCTACACTCATCCTCCCTACTCTACAGATACAGATACAGAGTTTCTTATGGTCCTTGTATATTAGGAATTATTCTATTTAATTTAAATCCATTTGTGGTTTCATTAAAAAGGGCTTAAATGAGGGTTGAATAACCATTTTACCACAGCTTACGCTCCTCTCGCCTATCCTAATCCGCTGTGAAATCTTTTTATTTCAAGTAAAGATTGTATTAAATCCTCAGGTTCAATTTAATTGGTACTTAATAATTCGGATTTTTAATACAAAGAATTTTTGTATGGAAAAAAAAAAGATTTAAAATTTCATTCTTACCCTAACTTATGTTACTCGAGATTTAACGAAAAATTTATGGGAAGGCATTTAGGGCGGCGGACTTATGAATAAAGATTTTCAAATTTAGAGGATCTGATTTAGGTGAAAGCGGAGCATCGCAAATATTTAATAGGTTAAAACTTTTTAACATAATTACAGTTTTCTGTAAGAAATTACTATTTTAGTAAAGTGTGATCAATAAATGTCAAAGATAATTGCTTAATACTAGAGGAAAGTCACCAAATATGGAATAGTATCTTAATATGGAATGCCTTAATTTATCTAAGACTATAAGTATGAAACGCAACACTCGGCCATCTTCTGTTTCATTCGGTCTACTAACTATCGCACCCACACCATCGAGTCAGTTGCGCGAATGCTTCACGTGTGGCAGGCGTGTTTTGTTTTGTTGTCGTGCAGAAAATTTTAAAGGTAAGTAATAAACGAGTATTACCAGCTGTTATGTTTGTTTACGTAAGTGTTATACTACTTAGTATATCGGTATTATGTTTATTTCACCAGTATATCGGTATTATGTTTATTTCACCATTTTGTGATCTTTTGTCATTAAAATATTGTGACTTTAAAAAATATTTAGAAGAGTTTGAACTAGTATAAAAATCCAAATATGGACAGTACCCATTCCATATTTGGTTACTCATTTGTGATTTTGTTTTTTGTGTTAGATTTTAATTTGATAACTAATATATTTGATTAAAGGCTGTTAATTACTACATATAAATGTATGACTGATTAGTAAAAACATTAAACTGATTTAATGTATATCCCAAAAACAAAATGGTATTCCATATTTGGTGACTTTTCTCTATTATAGTGCCTTACAAAGTTATTAAAAAACCATTCTGAATACGATTTTTTATCGCATTTTAAAGTAATTAAATCACATGGATTTAAATCGGGTGAATTTGCAGGTCAATTAGAGTTATGGCCGTGGGGGACACCTTTTCAATTGAGAAATGGTCTAATGGATAAAAATACTCACCAACAGTCATCTATATTCCAAAACCACGATTTATTCCACAATATGACCATTCCACTTGTAAAAGTAAATGTATAAAAAGTAAATTGCCATAGACTTTTACAAAACTTCGTCATTTTTTGAATTTTTAATATTCTCTGGGTACTAAAGTTTCCAGTAAAGTCAAAATAAGTACCTAAATCATACACCTATAAACATTATAAATTTAAAAAAAAATTCTGTAGGCTTTTACGACTGCCAAAATTAGACTTTAGATAGTGCTGAGTGCCTGGGGAATATGAAAAATTCAACAAAAGCCTAAATATTCAAAAACATTCTATTTTTATGCAAACTGTAACTTTAGCAATATAAGAATTTAACAATCTGCTTCAGCGAGTTTGAAAACTTCGACCCAACAAGTTATTTAAAGTAAAATACAAAAGTTTGGTCTCTAGAAAGAAAAAAAGTTGGACGTTAAATAGTCTGGTAGCTCAATCAACTTTTTATAATAAAAAAAATTGTGGTTTTCTCAATATTATACAAAAATAAACAGAAAAAAACAGCAGGATTTATTAAAAATAAAGGAGTTGCAGCTTCCAGGCTGAAGTATAATAAAATTTGCACAAAGATGACCAAATTAGAGTATGGCGCAGTTGAGATATACTTCAAAGTAATCCTTTTAATACTTGTGGATTAATTAAATGAAAAGGTTTCAGATGTTTATTTCGTTAAATAAAAAAATTTCACAAAGCTATAAATTATTATTATAATTTTTTGACAGTAACTCTTGCTATGTCCAACAAATCAAATTAATAATTTATTTTTTTGGTTCTAAGCACATTTGAGGTTGGCCAACATCAATTTCACTACAAACGGTATATTGAATACTTACCTTCGATTTAATTTTAATAGGTGGCAGCCATTCCAAAATACCTATTGTCTTTTTCAGAGTATTTTCTTTGTGATACACAACCAGAGGTTTTATGCCTAATTTTTCTCCGACTGGTTCAAAGCAAAATCTAAAAACAACAGAATTATCTGGCTGGAGATTTAAAAAAAAAGATTCTTTGTTTTTCCATAATCCTTCTATGGATTTTCCACCTTTAGTTCGTATAAAATTAGGATTTCGTTTACTTTTAGATCGCCTAAGCTGATATACAGAGTGTCTCATATAAATTTACTTCCAAACGTAGCGTAAAATCTATTGCCCATCTTCTTTTCCCATTACTTAAGAATACCGACCTTTCAATAACCACTTCGCTCCCCCAACCTCATATCCCTCCTTGGACTAAACAACTTCCTCTATTCAATACCTCCCTTACCAAGTTCAATAAACATGAATCGTCAAACATACTTTTAAAGAAAGCATTTTTTGGAAATATTAGAAAAAACATCATATGACGTAGTTCTCTACACAGACGCCTCAAAAACTTCTTTTGGTGTTGGCTGTGTGTCACAACCAACCACGAAGTAATAGGTTCCTATCGGTTGCCCTCAACATGTAGCGTTCACATTGGTGAGTTGTATAGCATCTTCCAAGCTTTTAAGCAAATCTCTTCTCCTGTCAAGCCTCAGCTCGTGATGTAACAGTCTGTCTTATCTGGCTCCCATCTCACATTGGAATTACTGGCAATGAAAACGCTGACCACCATGCTAAAGAAGCCTTTTCTTCCATCATCACAACAACGTTCCAGCTCCCAGATGACATAAAACTATTATTCAAAAAGTCCGTCAAGGAGTCCTGGCAAAATTTTTGGCACAACAGCAAAACAGCCCTTTACAATATACAACCATTAATCGGCTGTCTCTCCCTCGATTTCTTAACCAGGAGAGAAGCTGCTGTCATTAGACGATTGCGGATCAACCATACCAGATACACACATGATTATTTGATGTCTTCTGAAAACCTTCCCGTCTGCCGTCACTGCAATAGTGCTTTAACTGTTAAACATATTCTCACAGACTGCCAGGAATACACCATTACATACAAGCGCCTAGACCTAAGACCAAGATTTAGCTGACGTCTCGGCAGATAACAACATTATCCTGAGGTGGGTTAAAGGGCACGACAGGAGTAAAGGAAATCGCATTGCTGATTCTTTAGCCAGGGAAGCCGCTGGACTGAAAATTCTAGGACCCAGTGACACCTACGGCCTAACGACTTCGACAATTGCGGAACTAGCCAAACGTTACACCCATGCTCAATCCCTTAAGAGATGGGATGGAATCAAAGGATGCAGTTTTTCCAGGATCACCCTGGGCGACCCTCGGAAGCTGACGCCGAAGAAATATTTGGCGATGACCAGGAAAAACCTACGTTTAACAGTAGGATTTCTGACTGGTCACTGTCAACTAAGTAAACACCTCCATACTATGGGGCTAGTGGACACACCTCTATGCAGGATGTGTGAACAGGAAGATGAAACTGTCAGGCATGTCTTATGCGAGTGTCCGGAGTTATCGTCAATAAGAGAGTGTGTGTTCGGTGAGTCTTGGCCTACACCTGCCGATATAAAGGAGATGTCTCCCAGTGACCTGTCCACCTTCCTGAGAAGGACAGGATGGACAATGACCTAGGAGGACAACTCCTCGGGAGGATGTACAATGGGTCACATGTGGCCTAAGTGCTGTGAGCCTACACACTCACCCTCCCTACTCTACAGATACAGATACCTAAGACCAAACCTAAGAGAGCTTTTAAACTGCACTGCTGAAATCCCAAAGACATTGAAATTCGTCAAATTAACTAACCTCTACCACAAAATATAAACTATATTGATCTTTTACAGTATTTTACATATTTTGTATATTCTGTACAGTGCCAATGGCCATAGTTGTCGAGGCACTTAAATTCCAATAAAAAAAATTTACTTACTTTTCTAATAGTATCCTTAAAATTATTATAACTAAAGCCACTGGTATAGGATAGAAGAAGTTTAAGACGAAAGGTGGGATCTTAACTCTTTCTGTTGCAATATCCATTTTTGGTTGATAGTTCACCTGAAATGACACAATGTACACAATATTTATTCTACAGATATTTACAATAATTCGAAAAAACTGCTCTTACCCCTTTTTTATAACACAACTAATCGAATGAATTCAATTTGAATGTACTTATACGAATATAATGCAGTGCAATTTACCAAACAATAAGAAACTATACAATTAATTTTATATTTTCATAATAATTACCGGAAATACAGTATTTCGTTTTCCATAAAATTTTCTTCAAGGTGATCTCTACCGAAATAACTTGATAATTCTATCGAAATAAATTTAATTTTCGACTTACCTGAAAAAAAAATACCACTTAACTATAAACGATTCTCTCTACTGCGTATTTAGAGTAAATTTTTTACGATATTACGTATCCAGTTATTAATTTTTTTAAAAAAGATTCAACGAGTGAGAAGTAACTCAAAAAACAACTTAAAATTGGCGCATACCGACCTTATATGTATGTCTTTGGGTCTGTTTTTTTATAAATTAGGTGGGTGACCCCGACGAAGAATCTTTTCTTAATCTTATTTAGGTGTCATATTATTTTTACTTTGAAAAATGATATATTCGTTGCACCGATGTGAAAATACAAGTATAGAGTGAGCAGGGTTGTTATTTATTGATACAGAAATGAACTTGTCAAAGAATACAGAAAGGTATAGGCCCCTAAAAAAATGTATAAATAAAATTAAGCAAGCGTAAAATTATAAAAGAAGATAATATCAATTCTCATTATAAACGGTGGTCAAAATACACGTGTAAGTGGTTTTTATTATACAGGTAGAAGAAATGTTAACCCACAACTATGTAAAAAAAATTTTTGTTGCCCCAAAATTTGCATGAAAGACTTAGCATGGTTTATTAGAACCTCCGATACGCACCAGTGAGCTGTCAGTAAGCCATTCACGATAAAGACCCTGTATCTGTGGAGTAGGAAGGGTGAATGTAGGCTCACAGCCACATGTGACCCATTGTACATCCTCCCGAGGAGTTGTCCTCCTAGGTCATCGTCCATCCTCTCCTTCCCAGGAAGGTATGGACAGGTCACTAGGAGACATCTCCTTTATATCGGCAGGTGTAGGCCAAGACTCACCGAACACACACTCTCTTATTGACTATTGACACTCGCATAAGACATGCCTGACAGTTTCATCTTCCTGTTCACACATCCTGCATAGAGGTGTGTCCACTAGCCCCATAGTATGGAGGTGTTTCCTTAGTTGACAGTGGCCAGTCAAAAATTCCACTGTTGAACGTAGGTTTTTCCTGTTCATCGCCAAATATTTCTTCGGCGCCAGCTTCCCAGGGTCGCCCAACGTGATCCTGGCAAGAATGCATACTTTGATTCCATCCCATCTCTTAAGGGATTGAGCATAGGCTAGTTCCACAATTGTCGAAGTGGTTAGGCCGTAGGTGTCACTAGGTCCTACATTTTTAGTCCAGCCGCTTCCCTGGCTGAAGAATCGGCAATGCGATTACCTTTACTCCTGTTTTGGCACTCTAGTACTAGCCCCGATATAACACGCTGTCAGTTCAAGGCTAATAGGGCTTGTCTACTATCAGCGCATGCAGATTGTTATGTTTTTGCCAGAAATTCCTTTTCTGGTTAGTTCTTTTGCGGCAATTGAGATACCAGCCAGTTCTGTTTGAACCACGCTGGTATTGTTTCCCATTCCCCACTTAATCCTTAGGCTTAGTGCTCTGGAGTAAAGACCCGCTAAGTGACGGAATTTCCCACCAAACCATAACCGACTCATGGCCAATACAAGCTGGAGTGGATCTTTCTCTGAATTTTCTCCATCCCATATTTCCATGTAAATCTTGCAATTCTTTGCTGATGTTCATGTAGCTATCCTTCTAATGGTTTATGCATCATGAAACGGTCTATTCACTCACATTTACATCTCTAACTTGTTTACACCAAAAACCGTTCATCTCTTTGGGTGGTAACTCTTTTTAACTGCATCCTGGACTTCTAGTTTCTGATAGGTAGCACATTTGGTACTCCACAAAGGCTCACAACAACAATCTTTGAGGTTTTTTACCTTACCTTCGATGTTTGCTAGACAATGTAGTGTTTTTAGTACGTTCAAGGTAATAATAATAATTGTTATAAAAAATTGCATTAGGAACGCTTATGTACCAAACGGCAAATTGTTACACATTCTCGTTACCCTTATCTAACAACGGAACCTAATATCTATTCATCTCTCTCGTTTTTTATTATCGTGTCTTTTCTTTACACTCTGTAGTGGCTTGTCGATAACTTCATTGCACAAAGGTGACATCACAAACGAAATTAAAATTGAAATGTATAGCTCAAATTTTGGTATATAGTTAAGCTTAATGGGTTGGGTTTGATTTTTTTTCTTCTATTTTTACATTTCCGTTCAAATTAACATTTACTTATATAAATTTCAATTTGAACTCAGCACTGGCCTGTAAAATATTTATTTGGTTAAAACAATTTGTAATCGAGTTTTACTTGAAATTCCTGTTAATTAAAGTAAGTTTATTTTAAATTGAGTGTGAATGTGTCAATAATAATAATATAGTAAGCTTAAATTGAATTAAAAAATTAATTGCCGAGAACAAAAATTTCTTACCTCCCAATTTAAATCGTTATTAACTTTCAATGTTATTAAATATTATTGTATGGATTTGTAAAATTCTAGTCTGGACATTCTTCCCGATGAAAATCTGGCTTAAATTAAAATATTCTGGATCAAAGTAATTATCACAAAGAAGCCTTGAAAACCCTTAATTACGTAAAGCCAGTAAAAATTTCTTTGTAAACATAATTTTTGTATAATTTAATAAATAATAAGAAAAGAAATAAATATCCGTGGGTAGCAAAAGAACATTTTTAAAAATAGTGTCCAACAAGTATATTGTATTTTAAAAATAACCTATATGGCAATATTGGTATCGTTTTGAATGTATTTTTTTTTTCGAGTACGATATTTTGTTTACGGTAAAACAACTGAAAGCAAATAAAATTACAAACACATATATCTCCAAAAGCTGTCACAAAAAACTCCATTCTAATAAACTTGGTTCTATTAAATGACTCACCATTTTTTTTATCACAGAATCCTGTGAAAATAAACAATTTTGACAAAACGTTTCGGGCAAAGTGAATATACGAGGACAATTCAATAACTATTTTAAAAGAAAACTATTATAGTTATTTATGATACAATTGCGTGAAGTTATCCTTTGGCGAAAATGCAAGGCACGAATGTAGCGAGTGCCTTTTTCGCAACGAGTGAGCAAAAGTACACGCAAAGTGTCATACAAAACTTTATCTACGACCACATGAAGAAATAAAAGGTAGAACGGGACACACTATTTGCATATTCCTCGGTGGTCGAGTAGTGAGCAAACCATACTCTCACGCGGTAGACCCGGGTTCGATTCCCCGTGAAGAAGTTTTTTTTTATTGTTAATTTTATTTTTAAATAATTATTCTGCTTGATATTAATAACAACAACAGGTAGACGTTTAAAATATTTAGCAGAATATTCATTATTATAGATAATGGTACGCTACCCTTCATGAGGGAGTCCGACTGGCAACATCTACTTATAACAGCATAGTATATTTAAAAAGGGAAACCGTAGCATTATACAAATTGGACATTCAAGAACTGTACGTTTACCACAAAAAAATTTGTGGAAACATAAAATTGAATTGTTAAATTTTCAATTTGAAGTTATATTACAGTTTATAGAAATTTTTATTTTCTAGATTTTTTCTTAAGTGGGTCGTAGAAAAAATATGCTGTTCGACTCGTGTGGATTGTCCATATCGCACTTGAACATTTGAGCACTCCGCCTCTTCGTCCTCGTGCGATATGGCCATCATATCCACACTAGTTGCACAAACTACTATTTCTATTAAAATATGCCCTTTTACATTTAAAAACAACCTGCCAAATGTCAAATCAATTTATCCATCCATTTTAAAGTTAACGAATTAAAACATTCAAGTTTTCAAAATTTCAACACCCTGTATTTCGAAAAGTAAATGTGCTAGACCCTCAATCCTCATGAAATGTTGTCCAATTTTACGAGAGGAATCTACATGCAAACGTTGTAATTACCCTTAACGTTCGAGATGCTTATATCATTTTTTGCGCGATCGTATTGAAATAAATTCCGAATAAAATAATTAAAATTCCTTCGAAATGAACGAAATGTCAAAAGTGACATTTATACTTCTCGATCAGTTTAAAATGTATTTTGCATTTTGGTGAAATTGTTTTTATGCTGTTTATTACTTTTCGACGTCTGAACGGTAAGTAAATCACTGACCGACGTGTTAAACTTAGAAACCAGTAAACTCAACCTACCGTCCTGACAACCGATGTTGTAAATAAACAAAAAAGATCAATCGCGCAAAAAAATTACGGAAATAATAGTAAAAATGTATCCGAACAAATTCAAGTAAATCACCAGCATTGCGAATACCAGCTTTGCATAGAATTTTAAATAGCATCGGTGGTTCAGAGGTAGAATGCTCGCCTTCCACGCGGGCGGCACGTGTTCGATTCCCGGCCGAAGCATATGAATCGCTGCTTCGTAAACGAGAGAGAGAGACTCAGGAGAGAGCACACGCACGCAAGCAAGGCACATAACGAAGCAACGTATCATAACGTAACGTAACGTCGCTACCCCTGGTCGCTCAAACATAACCTGACGTAAAGAACTAAAGTTCCAAAAAGAATATTGCAAAGTAAAAAATCATGGCTTCACTAAACTGGGCATTCGTTTGTCGGTAATAATTGAAGGAATATACAAGTTGCCTTTGGTCACAGCTCCCAGCCTCTGTTGTTTGGGTCCAGAGAATGTGAATACTGGAATATAAATAATCGAGATACGACTTGGACTTATCTTTACGATATTATCAATAAATATAATCACCCAGTGGTAAGGAACAACTCAAGTTTGACTTGTTTGGTAACGGAGAGATCATACAATGGATAGAGAAGTGAAAATAGAAATACCAGAGTTTAATTTGGATCTGGTTGATGGATATTTATGGTAGTGACCTCGTAGAAGCCACGTTTCCATGCAGAATGGTGAAAATGAAATTTACAGCGTAAAAATGCATATTTTCCAGTAGAGGCGGGAAAAACGTTTACTGATGATACAAGGCCGTAGAAAACAAAAGATTTTATATTTTATTACGTGCGAGTGTTGAAAAAATGTAGGATAATAATTATTACATACACAGATAGCATAGCTATATTTTTATATTATTTAAATGCAAATTAGTTGCTGTATTTTCCAGAATACGTTGATACGGGACATGTTAAAATAATGTAGAAAGGACTTGATGAGGAAAGATTACTAGGAAGACCAAAAATTAGATGGGAAGATCAGCTCGTGGTAGATTTTAGAAGTACAAGGCGGGATATGACAGATGCAGGACGTGGAGAGCAATTGTCGAAATCCACAACAAGATACAGGGTCAAAAGAGCTCAAATTGAGCGCTCACAACTCCAACTGGAGTGTATATATGTATATTTTCCATAATCAGGTTTGTAGTTGGGGTGACATTCACTGAGACCTAGAAGATCTATTGTGCCCCCTTACTTCTACTTCGTTTCTGAGGAGAGTCTCAGAAACTAGTAGCTCCTTTAGTCCTATTTCCCGGAGGAATTTTATGATGTCTGCAGACTTCAACTTAGGTCAATGTTCTTTTTCTATCCAGTAATCTCCCAGGTGCTGTGCTCTAGGATTCTGAAGTGCTGTGCAGTTAGAAAGTATGTAGATGGAAGTTTCTTCTTCCATGCCACAAAATCTACATTCTCCTTCATCCACTATTTTGAGCTTTTTCAGGTGCCCATTTAGGCGAAAATGTTGCGTTAGGATCCCTGTTAAAACTCATAGGGCAGTTTTACTTTGACTTATGCATTCATTTGATCTCAACAAGCTGTAGTCACCCAGAAGAGTATTTGATTGTATAAGCCCTACTAGATCTTTCCAAGGGTCAGATCTTCTCTTTTTCTCGGCTTCACCCATAGACTTATAATATAATTTTATTATAAGTCTATGGCTTCACCTATTTCTACCAATATTATATTGGGGCTCATTCCGCAAAAGGGTTCAGGCCCCCAGAAAGGTATTCCAGTCCCCCTTTTTGCTAGTTCATCTGCTATTTCATTTCCTTCTATTCCAGTGTGTCCTGGAATCCATAGTAAGGTGAAAATATTGTTCTCGCCTAGTTCATTGGGTTTGTCTAGGCATTCCCACACCATTTTGGAACTGATTACACAAAAGCTCAGTGCTTTAATGGCTGCTTGACTATCCGACATTATGATAATCCTTTGTCTTCTGTATCCTTTATCAATATTGAACTGGGCGCACTTTCTTATGGCGTGGATTTCCATAATCAGGTAGCTTGTTTCTTCATTTATTCACCGAGAAATGTGAACACAAAAATAATAATTGTGCTCAAGAGTTGTGGCCGTTTTAATTTTGGTTTCAAAGAGTAAATTTTCGATATTAGATTAGTATATGAATCTTTTCGGAACGCGCTACTGAAATTTCAATTCAAAATTAATAGTTTCGTGGTTTTGAAAAGACTTTTTATGTTGAAAATACGTTTTTTTTCGTAAATTTATGTTTTATCAAAAAACTGAATGTGGCAGTCGATTTCAAGAAAGTTTCAATCATAATAGCTATTTATGCCATCAGTTACGAAATGCCTAATTTTGTGTAACGCGTGAGATTTTTGCGGAACGAACGAAGTGAGTTTCGCAAAAACTCACAAGCTACACAAAATTTCATTTCGTAACGTATTGCATACAAGATTTTTTCTAATTTTGAAGAAAGTAATAAAAAAATAAAATTTAATATAATTTATAAAAATTTGGAAAACATAAATTTAGTTTGTTGCTGTTACTTCATGTTAGTTGTCAGTTTGACATTTTGTAAAAAAGTCTAGACGGAAGGTTCTTAGCAAGATTGATATATTTTTAGTTTTTTTTTTTTAAAATGAGTGATTCAAGTTCTGAAGAGCTACCAAGCGATATTGAAGAGGCAGCAGGTAATGCTCTATTATCAGTAATTCCCAAAAAGTCAAAGGCAGTTTATGATTTGGCATACAAAAAATTTGTTTCGTGGTGTGATGAGAAGAAAATTAAACATGTTAATGAGAAAGTTTTACTTGCATATTTTGAGGGTAAGAAAGATCTAAGAGTTTCCACATTATGGACACTTTACTCAATGTTAAGGTCTGAACTAAATCTGAAAAGGAATATTGATATTAAAAAATATACAAATTTGGTACCATATATTAAAAGGCAAGCGGACGGGTACAGTGCTAAAAAGTCAAAAGTTTTTATTAAAGAAGATTTTGCCAAATTTTTAGTGGAAGCTTATGACAAAGAATACTTAATGGCTAAGGTTGCAATGATAATTGGAATGGCAGGAGCATGCAGAAAAGCAGAATTAACATTTCTTCCAGTTGAAAATGTTATAGACGAAGGAAGCCATTTTCGTGTTGATATCCCACCTTCAAAAACAAAAGTTATACGGTTGTTTGCAATTACCACTGGAGACATTGAAAATACGAATCTTGTTGAAATATTAAGAAAATATATTAAGTTGCGTCCCCAGGTTCTTAAACACAACAGATTTTTTGTAAAATATGCGAATGGAAAATGTACCAGAAATCCTGTGGGAATTAACACATTTAGCAGTCTTCCAAAAGTTATTGCACAATTTCTTGGTCTTTCAAATCCTGCTCTATATACTGGCCACTGCTTCAGAAGAAGCTCTGTCACTTTCCTAGCAGACAGTGGCGCTGATATTTTAAAATTAAAGAGGCATGGAGGTTGGAAATCTACCTCTGTTGCGGAGGGATATGTTGAAAATTCCATGAATAATAAAAAACTTATAGCGCAAGAAATATTTGTGAAACATCTAATGCAATGTGCACCGCTTCCCAAATAACAGCAAGTCCGAGCAATGAAAAAAATATGTCGTCGGGAATTAATTTGAATAATTGCAATAATTGTGTTATCAATATGTATAATAAATAATTTATTTATAATTTATGTTTTTAACTTGTTTTATAACAGTTTAATAAATAGAATAATTCTTTTTGTCACTAATTTTGAAATACATTTTTCGTCACCAATTGCATAAAATTTTACTTTATGCAACTAGTTACAAAAAGTAAGACGTTTCAAAATGTCAATCAGTTTTAAAAAGTGTCACCTTATAAGTCAAAATTAGAAAAAAATTATTAACAACTATCCGTCGTACACTTTAAATAATTGTTTTGCGCCTAAAAATAATAGAATATTTAAAAACCGGTTTTCTAAATTCTTTCATGGTTTAAAAATTAAAAAAATAAAATCATTCATAATAAAAGGACACTGGCTAATGACTGGGATCGAAAACAGATTTATTTTTAAATTTAATGGGTATATTTTTTCAACTAAATCAAGTTTAAAGATGTCAAATGTTAGATACGTGAATTCTTGTTTTGTTCTGTATATACTTTCGCGGGTTAAAAAAGGTATTAAAAGATTTATAAATAGCACCATACGTAGTTTTCTTCAACCATTGAAGGTATAAAAAACATTTCTCTTTGCTAAAATTCCCATTTACTTGACACAAGAATCCACGCCTCTTTTTCATCCGAATACGTAAGCAATGTTACACGTTTTCTTTGAATTCCACTCTTCCTTTAGTCGTGGAAAAAAAAGTCATTTCCACCGAAGTACCCATTGGACTAATAACTGTTGACTTTTCTTTTTGTAGTGGTAATTGCTGAAATTAACTATTTACACTGTTTGAATAAAAAAATAGAATATTTAATGCGTAATACAAAGAGAGGAGTAGATTGGATTTTCGAGTACCTACGCATAGTTCTTCTGTTTTTTTTTAATGAAAGTAAACACTATGTTCTCTTGAAAGTTTTTCTTGTAAACAAGATACTTTTAGGGGGTAGAGTGGGACACAGCTTTATTGTATAAAAAGAATTACTTTTAACATATTTTTTATTAACTTTCCAGTCTGCAAGCCCCATAAGATCGATTATCTTCAATTCGACCTTTTAAACTCACATATATGTCAACATGCTGTCTCTCCATTAAGTGTTAGCGACGGTAAAATTTAGTAGATTGAATCAGAAAAGGTCCTTTTGGATGAGAGTATTAAATGTAATTTATTAACTCTTAAAAAGATCGTGTATTTATGGTTGTTTTATATTCAATCAAGATTAATCTAGTTTTAGTTTGGAAAATTGCTTTACATCCACCAAACTTCCAAGTTTAGTTTGGGAGTTTTTAAAACAGACCTCGTAAGTTTAAATAAGAGGATAACATGAATTGAAAATCAACATCCGTTATATAGTAAATTTTAATTTTATTACACAATTAAACAAATTGTATTAAAGTAATAAAATTCAACTTCATAAATTGGTACATTAAGTTTATTGCGGAAAGATAATTATTGTAAATGTTAAAAAATAGAAAATGGATTCTAATTCAAAGATATTTTAAACCAAAAATTGTAAAAAAAACAAAAAAAAGGTAGAACGTGTCGCTGGACACACGGTAGGAACTTTAGTTCCTTTTAAGCAAAAATTATGTAATACATCTAACGTTATAGATAAACAATTTGCACATTCCTCGGTGGTCGAGTAGTAAGCAAACCAGACTCTCACGCGGTAGACCCGGGTTCGATTCCCTTTTTTTATTGTTAATTTTATTTTTAAATAATTATTCTGCTTGATATTAATAACGACAACAGGTAGACGTTTGAAATATTTAGCAGAATATTCATTATTATAGATAATGGTACGGTACCCTTCAAGAGGGAGTCCGACTGGCAACATCTACTTATAACAGCATCGTATATTTAAAAAGGGAAACCGTAGCATTATACAAATTGGACATTCAAGAACTGTACGTTTACCACACAAAAATTAGTGGAAACATAAAATTGAATTGCTAATTATATTACAGTTTATAAAAATTTTTATTTTCTAGATTTTTTCTTAAGTGGGTCGTAGTAAAAATATGCTGTTCGACTCGTGTGGATTTTCCATACCGCACTTGAACGATTGACTTCGTCCTCGTGCGATATGGCCATCATATCCACATCATATCCACTATAAAAACAACCTGCCAAATGTCAAATTAATTTATCCATCCATTTTAAAGTTATCGAATTAAAACATTCAAGTTTTCAAAATTTCAACACCCTGTATTTCGAAAAGTAAATGTGCTAGACCCCCTTAATCCTCATATCATTTTGTCCAATTTTACGAGAGGAATCTACATGCAAACGTTGTAATTACCCTTAACGTTCGAGATGCTTATATCATTTTTTGCGCGATCGTATTGGAATAAATTCCGAATAAAATAATTTAAATTTCTTCGAAATGAACGAAATGTCAAAAGTGACATTTACACTTCTCGATCAGTTTAAAATATATTTTGCATTTTGGTGAAATTTGGTGAAATTTATTACTTTTCGACGTCTGAACGGTTAGTAAATCACTTACCGACGTGTTAAACTTAGAAACCAGTAAACACAGCCTACCGTCCTGACAACCGATACTGTAAATAAACAAAAAAGATCAATCGCGCAAAAAAATTATGGAAATAATAGTAAACATTTATCCGAACAAATTCAAGTAGATCACCAGCACTGCGAATACCAGCTGTGGTAGGATGCTCGCCTTCCACGCGGGCGGCCCAGCTTCGATTCCCGGCCGAGGCATATGAATCGCTGCTTCGTAAACGAGAGAGAGAGACTCAGGAGAGAGCATACGCACGCAAGCAAGGGACATAACGAAGCAACGTACATAACGTAACGTAACGGTCAGATCTTTTGCGTCGCGACACCCGGTCGTTCAAACATAACCTGACGTGAAGAACTAAAGTTCCAAAAAATTTTCTGCCAATTAGAACCCATGTAATCAGTTCCTAAAGGGTGTGGGAATGCCTGGACAAACGCAATGAACTAGGCGAGAACAATATAGTCACCTTACTATGGATTCCAGGACACATTGGGATAGAAGGAAATGAAATAGTTGATGAACTAGCAAAGAGGGGACTGAACCCTTTGGTAGAATCAGCCCCAATGTAGTATTGGAAGAAATAGGAAGAGTCGGGAAAAAGAGAAGATACTTTCCAACTGCACAGCACTTCAGAATCCTAGAGCACAACACCTGGGAGATTACTGGATAGAAGAGGAACATTTACCCAAGTTGAATCCTGTAGACATCCTAAAATTCCTCCGGGAAATAGGACTAAATATATATATGCATAGAACCCATGGATTACAAAACTATTAAAAGATTAATCTCTGTAAGTGGCCTGCTCGTTCACCCGAAATGTACCCCGTTGATTTTTACCAAAAACATTCATTTCCTAGATTAGATTGAAATACGTAGTTTTGAATTTCCCTTTTTATCCTTTCCGGTTGATCCTTACAACAGACTGATTGGCGTTGCGAGCGGTCTAAAGGGGAAATTCTTTTGCCCCACACCATCCTACACGTGTAGTGGTATGATCAAGATCGTATATTTCCATACAAAAAGTGAATACCGAGTCTTAAAGGAAATTTGAAAAAAAAAATGAATATATTCACTGGATCTACGGCTCTAAATATTATCGATTGTAATTGTGCGCAAGTCAAAGGATGAGACAGGACGTTGGTTCACGTCCACAGCATCCTGGCATCCTGGACCAGCCCGGGAGACTCGATGCGGCAGTCGAAAATGTGTTCCGACGCGTGCTATCGTTAACTTTCTCGATTCGTGTCCGACACGTATAAACTTACCTGTCAAATGTAACAGCTCGTCCTTCATACTTAACATGTCTGAGGATTTGAAGTTAGCGCCGAAGAATGTTTTGTACGTCTAAGAAAAATTTCGGGTAAGGATGTTTTTTTTTTGATAATTTTCTTAGTGTTGATAAACAAAGAATATTTAGTTTGATATTATTTGTAGTTTTATGTTTTTAAAATTGTTGTAAATGTAGAAGTATTGCTATAAAAATGTTTATGTTTGCAATTTTATACAGTTTTATTACATATATTAACTTGATAAACAAATCCATGTATTGGAAAGTGGGAATACTTTTTAGTATGTGAAAAATTACAGAAAAATCTACAATAATTAATTTCTTAACTCATATTTACTTTTATAACTGATATAACCTGACTTGTTTAGGACGAATTAATTGACAGATATCTTGTGAAATGTTGTTACTGCATTTGATAACTTTTAAAAGTCTGATTCTACAAATTTTAACTAAAAAAGAAGGGAGAATTGTGTTTTCTTTACACTTTTTTCTATTTTCCTTCTTTTGACATGTACTTTCTATTTTAATTCGGCATCCAGAGAACTTGCATGTCTAAGGATCATTTGTTTTTTTTTTTCTCACATCTCTGCCTATCATTGTTATGGATTTCATTTACGGTCGTTCTCATAACAAACTTTAACACTACTTTAAGTTTTAAAGCAAACTTTAAATAAAAATCGGTTTCATAACAGTTTTTATACCTTCAAGTCGACTTTAAGTTAAAGTGGACACAATCGCGACTTTAGGCGACTTTAACCTCAAAATTTAAGACAGTTTTCAGTTCGTTGTGTCAGTATTGTGGACAAATTCTCTTGAGATGGAAATAGATACCGAGTCATCAGCCTTTGAGGATAGCAGCAACGAGAGCGACATTGATGAGGAAATATTCATCATTAGAAAACGAAAAATTTATTAACAGAGAATAACAGATTTTGATAAATGGTCAGGTAAAGAATTTTACCCAAAATTCAGGTTAAGCAAACCTGCTATAGTGGCGAGATGGCCAAGGAGTGCTCATGATCAGACTATTCTTAATAATAGTCGATTGAAAAATAATTTTGAAGGAGGCCAATATAGGAGGTTCCATTTAATTGGAGACTCTGGATATGGAGTTCAACCATATCTCTTGACTCCTCTACAGGAAACAAATACAGATGCTGAAAGACTATACAATGAGTCGTTAATAAGAACTAGTATAAAGACAGTATGGTGTCTACTATACTATCCCTAGGTATAAGGGTTAACCTGGATACTGCAATGACAATAATTGCAGCAACAGCGGTTCTCCATAATATAACTATCGAAATGATAGCTATTTTTACCAAATTCAATTCTTCTTCTGTTGTAAAATTTGTACCCCTAACTCTTTTTCTATGTACTTCACCCATAACACTTATTTCAAGTTAAAAATCAGAAGAAAGCATAAACACTAATTTAAAAATATAATACGAACATAAACATAGCCCTACTCGAAAATCTCGAAACTGTCATAGTCACTGATACCAACTTCTCTTGATAAACGTAAAATCACACAGAACAGAAATGTTATGAAAATCATTCAACTTTAAATGAAGTTAAAGTGAACTTTGAGCATTTGTTATGAAAACAGCCGTTAGTGTGTTCGGCACAGGCCTTTTATGATTTTAGTGGACTGTATTGAAATGTATATTGAAATTGTAGATATTTATTGTATAATTATTGTTACAATGTAAACTTAATATCTACTCAAAAAAGGTTTCCTTGAAACTTGACAACGACTGTCAAATCATAATATATCAAACATCAAGGCATCGCCTATGCTCTACAAAAGTGCATGGGCGTTCTGTCTTCAACATAGTGTAAAAATGACATACTTTATAATGATTTCGTTAGACTAGAGATTATTATTTTTAGTATCTTCGTCATCT
>CAJUYH010005735.1:0-22281 GCA_910591685.1 Galerucella tenella | reverse complement strand
AGATGTGTTTCACTGTGATCACTGTGTGACAATTTTGACAGGTGGGTACGGGTTCTTTTTTCATGAGGTGTTGGTGTGTTAAGTGTGTGTGCCCGATACGCAGTCTATTCAGTATAACTTGGTCTCTTCTTTTGTAGGAAGTAGGGAGAACTGTTGTAACTTGTGTTTTGATTTCTTTTAATTTGTCATTTGTTTTATGCCAAATAGACTGCCATTGTTGATCTATCAACGTTTTGATTGGGGTTTTGTGATCCATATGTGGATATTTTTCTAGCATAGGTGCATTTATAGTTGGATATTGACAAGCTAGGCGGTCAACTTCTTCATTCCCTGATATTCCAATATGTGACGGTACCCATAGTAAGGATATATTCTTACCATTTTGTTGTAACTCATACAGTTTTGTCCTGATTTGTTGTTGAATGGGATGTGTTGGATACAATTCCTTCAAATTTGACAGTGCGCTTAAAGAATCAGAGATTATTAAAAATGAATTACTATCGTTTTCTATGCATAATTTAAGAGCTTCTAATATAGCAACTGTCTCTCCTGTGTAAATACTGCAATTTTGTGGTAATCGAATGACAAATCTGTTGTTTTCACAAATATATGCTGCTGTGTTCCTTGTTTCTGTTTTCGAGGCATCGGTAAAAATAAGAGAGGTGTTAGGAAATTCGGATATTATATGTTTGAAGGATTGCTGAATTATGGATGGAAGGGTGGAAGTTTTTTGGTACTTTGTTAGGGACGTGTTTATGAAGGGTAACTCAATTAACCACGGAGGAGTTTCTAGTTTGGTGGTTAATGAAAGATTAAGTTCTTTGATATTAAACCCCAATCGTTTAATTCTTTCATGAAAAGGTGATTTTTTGGTTGATTTACGCTCATAGAATAGACTCACGTGGTTTTTAAAGACGGAAGGGTAAGATAGGTTATGGGGATTTGCAGATATTCGGGCGGCATAATTTAATGAGAGGAGTTGGCGTCGTAGGTATAAGGGTGCTTCAGATGCCAGGGCTTGAATGCTGGATATTGGACTACTTCTAAAGGCACCTAGTGATGAACGTAATGCTGTAGATTGAATTACATTCAGTTTTTTCAAAGATGTTTTATTTGCAGTCTCGTAACAGATAGCACCATAGTCTAGCTTACTCCTTATCAGTGACTTATATAAATTAAGTAGGATTGCTGTATCTGCACCCCACGTGGTATGAGATAAGACTTTGATTAAATTTATTCTTGGTTGACATGATTTCTGCAAATATGTTATGTGGGGTTCCCAGTTTAATTTTTGATCAAAAATAAGACCCAAGAAATTTGTTTTGTCTGCATTAGATATAGGAATATTATGTAAATACAAATTTAAATCTATTTCGCATTTACTTTTACTGAAAATCATGTAGTGTGTTTTTTCAGTGGAGAATGAAAATCCAGTTTGAAGAGTCCAATATTCTAATGTATTCAAAACGTTTTGTAGAAGTTGTTGGACTAAAGCAAGATTTTTACTTTTAGTATAAACAACAAGATCATCTGCATAAAGACTTACTTTAACAGGGCTCCTTAATTGATTTACAACACTGTTTATTGCGATTAAAAACAGAGTGGGACTTAAAGTGGATCCTTGAGGTGTTCCGTTTTGGAGCATTCGAGTAGAAGAGAGTTGACCATTTACTCGGACTTGGATGGTTCTGTTATTTAAAAAATTATTTATAAAGGATAACATATGCCCTTGAATGTTCCATTCCTGTAATGTTTTTAAGATTAAATATTTCCAAGTTGTATCAAATGCTTTGTTAAGATCAAAAAAGATAGCGATCAGTTTTTGATTGTGTAGAAATGCTTCGTGAATTTCGGATTCAAGTGTTACTAAATTATCCGTTGTACTCCTACCTCTTCTAAACCCGCTTTGATAAGGTGTTAAAAATTTTTTATTTTCTAGATGCCATATTAATCTGTTATTTATTATTTTTTCTAGTGTTTTACAAATGTTGCATGTAAGAGAAATTGGGCGATACGATGATGGGTTATCTTTCGGTTTGTTGGGCTTAAGAACAGGTATCACAATAGAGTGGGACCAAAGTTCTGGAAATGTATCTTGTAGAAAAATGTTATTGAAGAGGTCCAAAAGAATAAGTTTAGCATTAAGGGGTAGATTTTGTAATAATATGGATGGGATGTCATCTGGACCTGGGGCGGTATTTTTCATATCTTTGAGAGTACTTTCAAATTCTGATAAAGTGATTGGAAAACTTAGACAAGAGGTATCGTTTGAAACAACTATGTTGGCTTCAGTAGACTTTTTATGTCTTAGAAATGCTGGATGTAAATTTGAATTGCTAGAATTATTTTCAAATGTGTTGGCTAAAATTTCAGGAATTTCAAGTTTGGAGGATATATAGTTATTATTATGAAAAAGGGTGGATATGGATCTGTATCCATTTTTACCTTGTATTTTTCGAATTTTTCTCCAAATAGTTTCTGTTGGGGTCGAGGAGTTTATAGATGTCACGTAATTTTCCCACGATTCTCGTTTACTTTTTTTCATTAGATATCGCGATTTGGCTCTTAGATTTTTAAAATTCAGTAGGTTTTCTTTTGTTTTGTGCTTTTTCCACATGTTGAAAGCGTGTTTGCTGGATTTAAGGGCATTTTCTATATTTTGGTTCCACCAAGGTACCGGGCTTCTTTTACAAAGTTTAGTTTTTCCAATCCAATCTTTAGCTGCATTTAAAATGATGTTGTTGAAATTATCAATATCTTCATTTACATTACCAGTCAGTACAAAATTATTGGTATTGTTTTCAATATCGGACCTAAATTGATCCCACTTTGCTGTTTTGATTTTCCAAGTTTGGTAAATAGGAACAGATGGTGTTTCTTCATTGTCCAGTAAACTTATTATGATGGGGAAGTGGTCACTATCATGCAGATATTCTGTTGTATTCCATTCTACTATTGATGTTAGGGAAGGTGAGCAAAGTGAGATGTCGATAGCTGAAAATGTGCCATTGAAAGAGTTGAACCTCGTCGCTTTGCCTGTATTGAGTAGTGTTAGATTTGAGTTGTTTATCATATTTAGTAATATATTGCCATTTTTATCCGTTTTATGACTACCCCAAGCTACATTATGACAGTTCATGTCTCCAAGAATAATCTTTGGGGAAGGAATCCGATTTAATGTGCTATTTAATTCTGCCAGTTCATTATCGTTGGGATGAGGTAGATATATGTTGCAAATATTTATTTGTTGTTTAAAGACTACAGATACTGCAACTGCCTCTAAGTTGGTGTTTAGTTCGACTTTGTTTGATTTGATGTCGTTTCTGACAAATATCGCTACACCGCCGCTTGCAAAATTTGTTAATCTGTTTTTGGAATACAGTTTATAGTTTTTTAAGCTGATATTAGTTTGATTTTTAAAATGTGTTTCCTCTAGGCAAATTATTAGAGGTGATAGTTCGTTTATGAGTAATTTTAGTTGTTCATAGTGGCAAAAATATCCATTTAGATTCCATTGAAGAACTAGTGTATGTTTCATTTTTTCTAAAAATTACTACTTTGTTGTTTTGTTTATTCATTGCTGTGAGAGTGGTTCACTATCAGTATATTCTGAAGCCGATATATTATTGACAAATAGTTTTTTCTTGAGTCTAGTTATGTTGCTTTTTAAAGATTTACTCTGAATGTTATCGTAAATAAAATTTAAAATTTCAAGTAGTTCGGAGGGTTCGTTAGAATAGTTGTTGGCAATCAGTTCGGGATTAGGAGAATTCATCGTATTTTCCATGAAATCACAAATTTCGGTTAAGTTAAGAACAAAAGGAGGAGAACGGTTTTCAATAATTTCTTTGATGCTACCAATCTGTGTAGTTATATTTTCTTTGTTTGTCTTTGGTTTTTTCCTTTGTTTATGTGGTTTTTTTGGTTGAAAGAAAACGGGCGTCTGTGGAGTATCCAACATTTCTGGAGATGTTGATATTTGCCGTTTAGTTGATGTGGATGCGGTGGTGCTCTATTCAATTGTAGTTTGTGATTCTAATTTCGAGGTATTTACGGAAATTGGGGTTGATATTTTGGATGATATTCTAGAGCTTGTGGAGTCATTTAGATTTGCTCGCTCTGTCAGAGGTGTGTTTGTTGAAGCTTCAACAATTTCATTTGATGTATTTTTATTTGTGGTTATGTTCTCAACATCCATTTGTTCAGTGGTGCTGTGGTTATTATTAGTATGCGATTTACAGCTCGATTCTTGATGACCTACAGTTTTGCATTTGGAACAGCTCATTCCGTCAATGGAAAGGTAAATTCGGTAGGATGTGTTTTCTTGGGATATTGTAAAGGAATCTGGAATATATTTATCGATTAAAGGTGAAATAAATACCTGCCTTCGAAAACTTAAGACGTGACTGTATTCTGTTTCGGACATTCCCACTTTAAGAAAAGTTATGTTTGAGACAGTTGTTATTCCCATTTTTTTAATTTCTTCTTCAATTATTGAATTTGGAATGGTAGGGCATATGTTGGATATCACTAGACGTTGAGCAGGTGTAATTAGTCTTCTGAATTCTATGTCAACACCATTTATTTTAATTGTATTGTGATGAGCGATTAAGTTGTCAACTAAAGTTGTTGAAGAGAGGTAGATGCAGATACGGTTATTTGAAATACGAGATGCATATAGAACGTTCTTTGCTTGGACGATAGTTCCTACGCCTATTATATAGTCGTGTATTTTAGTTCCATCTATTGCTGAAAGAACAATTGCTTGCTCCCTAGTAGGGTATTTGTGAGAATTTAATATATTGGAGTAAGTTGGTTGTGAGGGATTAGCTCCCTGTGTTGGTATTATGTCAGTCATTTTTCATGTCTTGCGATCCTTCGCAGAGCCGACCCTGTCGTCGACTAATTATCGACAACAAGGCCTTGATCCAAAAAACGATTTTACAGCAATATAGTATTTGGAGATGGTGTATAATTTTTGTAATAACTGGATCTGGTACTCACAGTAATTTTCCGAGTTGTCTTTTGAGGGTACACTACTTTAACTTTTGAGGTGCACAAAATACAAAATATTCCGTTTGGTAGGAATAGGTATTTGAATACATATAATCAGGACCAATATAAACGTGGTTTAATCGACCAGGTTCAGGACCGGACTAAACTGCCTTTCTATTTTGCTAATTGTTCCTTGGGATACAGTCGGCAAATTTGAGAATTTTTCGTGAAATAAGCGAGAAACTTGCATATGTTAGTTATCTCCATAACCAATCATTTGTAGAATGGTTATTTTGTGCATTTCTGTAAATGAACCATTTTTCTGATATTATTACGTACAGTTAACGTAATTCAAACCAATTCAAACGACAATAGGTTTGTTCGTAGAACAGTCAGAAACTATCAGAAACCATCAGAGGCATGCGCATTAATAGTCCATTGAAATGTTACATTTGGGGTTGCGTTTTTTAGAGGACGAAATTTTATTTTTTTAATGTGTAGGGGGGGTCAGTGTAAAGCTAAAACCCTTGTCCCACGGCCACCATCTTGAAAATAGGGGTTGAAATGGTTTTTACGATATATCTCTTAAACTGTTTATTTGATAAAAAAAATTGTCGACATTCTTTGTTGCAAATTAAATTCTCTACAACTTTGGTCCAGTAATTTTTTGTCGTAGAACTATAAATAAAAAAGTTATAAGCGAAAATCTTCAGAAATTCGAGAAAAAAATGTATATGCTAGAAAACACTGGGTCCTCAATCCCAACGACAATATTACAACAGACACCGATCATGATAACTAAAATTTGAATATGAAGTTGTATTGCAAATAGTAGATTGTTTTTCTATTTTAATATTAATCCCGCTTCTATATGTTATTATCATGACGTCTTTATTATATTACACCTAATTTTGCACTCAAATTTACAATCAAATTACCTAATATTATTTCTATTTTTTTTATTTCCGCCAGTTTAAAAAAATATATAAAAAGTCCAAACTGCAAAAAGCGGCAATTGGTTTACCAAAAGAAACACTACTATATTCTCATACACCTGATGATTATTACAGTTTAAAATAATAACACGCCTTTTAGGTTTTATTGCAGCTTCCCTGAGCCGATAACAACAATTAGCCTGTCTGCCAATAGGTACCTGTCGAAGCGTGATATTACAAGTGGCGTTAAAAAGCCAAATACCCCCTACCAGGTACCTGTGTAACCTTCCACCGAAAACTTTTGATGAAAAAGCGGTCCACCTGCATCGCTAACTAACATCGCGTCGCCCAACGAATTCCAAACAGGACCGGATCGAAAATATTTCGAATAAAGTTTAACGTCGCATATGTTTTTTAGGCTAAAAAAAATCTGCTACTAAGAAGTATATTGTTTGGCATTATTGGTGAGTACTGGGTTCCAACAATAAAACACAACAAATTTATAAAAATAGAATGTAGGTTAAGCAGTTTCCTCATTTTAAGGTACCAAGTTGCCACAAAAAACTGCTCAAAAACTACGGCCACAACGCTCCCATTAAATAGCTTATGCTTAATAATATTCTAATTTTATTGTGCTCCCATTAAATAGCTTAGGCTTAATAATATTAGAATTTTATATTGTTTTTCTATTCCTTGTTGTATTATTTTTCAGAATAACATCCTTTTATTCATTAATATGTGATATTCCATTTTAACAATAAATAATAACGCAATATTTATTATGCAAAAATATAAACTTTATTGTCGAAAAACTGTTCTTTTACTAAATTTCTTCCATATAAATAAAATAACTTTTTTTTATTGGTGAACCATTTAACCTATTTAAAGCACGCCTCAGCGTGTTTAAATCGAACTTTAAAACACGCCCGTGTTTTAAAGTTACCGTGGCAACATCAACAACTCGAGAAACGAAGTCTAAATCTATGGTCTAAATCATGTCTAAATGACAATATTTTTATTATTGATCTGACAGGAGTAGTTTGTAACGTCAAAACTTTTATTCGAACAATATTTAACAATGTCAAATTTATAAATTAAAATGGAAAGTGCCGTTGGTGTTGTTTGAAATATTAATATTTCGATTTTTCAAATCTAAGGAAATTGTATTTAAATTAATATTATTGACATTCACAGAACTCAATACGGTTGAACTTCCATCAAAATACAAATTAGTTTATGCTTTTCTCATTTCCATGACAACGCAAGGTATACATCATATATGTCACGAATTCATCCATTTGACACTTAGTTCTTATTTCCATCTATGATTTCCATGTCTTGCTGTTGTAGTAGTTATAGGCCAGTATTTATAATTTCAAAGTACACCAATAAAAAAAAATAGCGTAAAGTACTCGTGGATAATTGGTCTTTAAAACACTTGCTCTATTTCGAGCACACATTTCATCGTCTCGCAAACAAATTTTTTCCAAAGAAAACAAATCGTTGTCACGTCCTTAGATAGTCCGCGAAGAGATGAAATAATTTCTTATAACAATCAGAAAGTCTATTTTTATGTAATTTAGTTTATTATTGAAATTCGCCTGCGGCGCCGGGGGCTGCGCTACTTTCAAGAGCTTGCATCTCCGTTTAGAGTCGCCACGAACCGATGTTGATTATTCAAAAAAATTAGACGCTGTTTCAAATGCACTTGTTTATTTCCACTACATGGTGTAAGTCGGTCCGCATCTGTAAATTCCAAAGCAGCGGGCCCTCTGCCCTGTTACTTCTCACACTTAACAAGTCAGCTTGGCCAGACAGCTGGCGCCAAAGAGTGCGCCCACACCCCCCTTCCTCCTTTTTGGAGCCGAACAACTAAAAACATTCAGTGCAGCGGCCAGAACAGAAAGTACGTCCGCTTATTTGCCGTCAGTTGTTTAGTTCAACGAATACGAGTAGGTTGTACGGCAACACTAACTAGTTCAAAACACACGCGCTTTGACATTCATGAATTTTTTTAAAGTATTTTGTGCCATTAGACTTGAATTCTGAAACAACTCTGTGCTGTGATACTTATATTAATTTTTTTGTTTAATGGGATTATGACGAATGGTGATTGTTTTAACTTGTGTGTCAACGGTTAGTACAATTTTTAATTTTTTAATGATTATCGAATAGTTTAACAAATAGTCCTTTCTTCAATAGTATTTAAAATATTCAATTATAAACAAATTATCATCTGGGCTGGAATTTATTTTGTTATTGAAAAATATTATTTTAATACCAAATAACAAGTTGAGTTTCAGTGCGCTGAATGAAACTTGCAGAATACACATTCTACAGTAATTTTAAACTTTATATGCAATAATCTCTATACTGTACTGCGGGTTGCAACCCACCTACCAAAAGTTTTAGGTGGTCATGTACCACTTGCTATTGAATCAGCCACTATTCTGTCATGTACCACTTGCTTCCAGATGTACTGCACCAATTATTTATTACTTTATACTTACATAATATATACTGGTAATTGTTAGAACACCACCTTCTCTTATTTTTGAGCTAAATCAGCGCACAAAAACGCATTATAATTTAATACAAAATAACGCTAAAAAAACTAGTAGAGAACTTCAAAATTCGACTAGTATTAGAAATAAGATTATCCTGGCAATCTGACAACATCGCAATAATTATATGACCTTTTATAAACGATCATTCGTTAATTTATAAGAAGGCAAGGAAAATGCAGCTTTAAACCCCAAAAACAAAGTAACAAGAAGTTTGCGCCAACAATGAAAGTTCTGTACCTCTAGTGATCCTGAGTATAATCTAAATAATTTAGTAGGTACGATTGCAGGGTGTGCTCTCAACAATTTTCCATATTATTATCCTCTTTATTTCAAGTAATATCTGTAAATCTACAAAGTCCTTTCAAAGTCGTTTTGTTTTTATTTATTCTCCTTAAAGTATCAACCACAGTGATAAACTGATAACATCCTACTAACGTAAAGCAAAAAAATTATTTAAAACCTAGAGTGCTTCGTGAGTCAACCTAATAGACAGATAAAAACTTTCAAGCCACCAGTTCGAATCTGAACACATTAACTGTATTTTCGTTACTCCAGGTGTAAATTGTGATCATTACATTTTTAAACCGATTAGGTCAACTAGGTCTAAATTATCACTTTTTGCCAGGTAACAATAGTCCTTTTTTAACTGATTCATGACCTTTTTAATCCCTAGCCCCTCGACAGGTATAAACCGGCTGCTGTGCACAGGTGATCCTTTGTTACACCTTATTTCCATTTAATTTTGATACATTTAATCTACTGACTAGTGATTTAATTTAAAATTATTTGAATGTATAACCAAAGTATTTTGTTATTCGTTTTGTTAATTTTTTTCGAAATTCAAACCACAAGGAACATACAGAAGATACGAAGTAGGTATTTTGCTTGTGTGTTAATTGTTGCTAATCTGAAATTATTGTTGTTCTTTTAACTTAGGAGATTTTTTTTAGCTCTATCGAGATTCTATATAAATGTAACACAAGTCGTAAAAGATATAGTAGGAAAGTAATATTTTGTGTTTAATTTTAAATCAAAAACAAACTCTCAGGGGAAGAAAGCAGTACTAAATATTCGAATCACCCTGTACCTATATAATTTAAAAAAATTAAAATCTCAATGGATACATATTATCAGATACAAATATGAATTTTACTCAACTCTACAAACAAAATGTAATAAATAAGTTATTCATCCTCATAACCAAAACAGATGTTTTCGCCAACTTCCTTCCCAACGTAAAATTATCAAATCTTGTAGATGAATGTTTATATTCGCAGTTCATCAATTTGCAGAACGATCCGGCGACCATATAGCGATCCATATTTCGAAGAAAGGCATGTTCAAAGTACCTATATTCGATTATTCGGGATTACGGATCCATTAGTTACTTTTAGTAATTTTTTAATAAAAGTGTGCAAATAAGTTACATTGGTATTGTTAAATGCCATTTGTTGGGATTTCGACCTTTAGGAACATTTATTTAGTACGACATAACCTCAAAAAAATTATGCTATTGTCTAAATTTTGAGATATATGGTAAAATGAAAATATTTTAACAAAATTATTGGGATGAGTTTGATCTTTTTGGTATCCAAATGTATCTTCTGGACAATAGCTATCAGCTTTTGTCAATAATTACTTTAAAATTCAACTCTAATAGGTATATTATTTAAGAATCTGGTATAATGAAATTGCCACTCTCTCGTACGAGCTAAATAATTGAAGAAATTTATTTTTTGTCGTGAATATATCGCTATTAGTCGTTTTGTTTTGAATATCCTCCCAAGACTTCACTAGGTTTTATTTTGAAGTCGACACAAGGGCGTCGCCATGTGGGAGCAGAGAGTGGTAGCCTCTCCCTAGAGTTTCCAAAATTGAATTAAAAAATTTGGGTACTTGAATGCTACTGAGGTTGCGGAAAAGATCGGACTGTGAGAAAATATGTCATCATTGCCACGCATAGTTGGAAAACAATGCCAGCGGAGCCACCATCCAGCAGAAAGCCCTTTACAATATTGGAAGAGGTCTTTGATAATTCATTATCTGGACCCAATAATTACTCCTCTTCAAGTACGAATTGCAGATAAACACCCCATCATTTGCATTATCGCAATTATACCCAGCGCAAATGCAATACATGACTGTTGAAAATCTGTCAGAAACTTGTGAAACCTTGTATGATTTAGTAAATATAAAAAATGAAATGGAAGTGGCAGGATGAAATATACAAATACCTATACCTACATATTTTTCAGAACTAACTGTTATTGATATCCTTAAAGAGACGAAAACCTTATTTCCCGAAACTGGGACAGCTTTTTAAATTTTAATTGCTCTTCCGTACACAACGTGGAAAGATACTTTAGTAGCCTTGGAAGGATAAAAACCTGTCTGAGAAGCACTATAGTAGAAAGTCGGCTGAATGGTGTGATGAGTGTTCCACTGAAAGATGATTTCTGGAAAAATGAAAATTTTAATAAAAAAATGATCGAGATCGTCGCCAAAAATCCCCGAAGATTATATTTTCATTACAATTTTATTATATTTATATTAAGATTTGATTACTCAAATGGATTTTACCGTTGATTGATATCAATCAACGATTTTACCCACAATAAAATACCGAGGCAAATGATAATTCTGACAGATAAGACATTTATTAATTAAAAAAACCAAACCATAAAAGTTTCATAAAGATTTTTCATACGCTCTTATTTGTTTCGATAATTTACGGACTGTTTCATTGTTTAACTTTATAACTATAAATTTACTTCTCTAAGTCTATCTTAAATATTTCTAAAAAAATGAATGAAAATTACAATTACAACTCTTTTATTTACGCATTTTGATAACTGCATTATTATCTTGCCCCCTGGTACGATTGCTGGCGACATACCGGATACAGATTTGCTTACTTTGTAATTGGGCGAAGTAGAATTCAATGAGACCTCTGACGGAAAAAATTGTAACTCGCAACGAGTAAAATAATTCGTCTTGCATTGTTTTTGTATTATTTATGCAAGTCAACATAATTACCGTAAATTCGTACTTTATTTGTTCAATTTTGTGTCAGTGACAAGTTTAAAACTGTGTTTTTCTATTTAACTCAACTGTCATCATTTCTGAGGTAATAATCAGAGATATTATGGAAGAGGTTATGATATTCTATTTTTGTTTTCATTGCAGATCAGAGAAAATAAGTCGGTATTAAAGATTTAAAATATTACTCAATACAAACGTACCTTCCCTGCAACTTTTGTAGATATGACTATATCAAAAATAAAATAAAAACAGGAAATGAGACCTAAAACTAATCAGTTAATTGAACGCTTGTTGTACTTTTCACAAATACCTATCAACCATACCTATTACTACAAAAATAAAAATATTAGAGTCAAAATTTAGTTTAACAACACAAAATACTAAAGCGCAATCAAAGAAAAAGCAAAGTTTTACAAAACACACACTGAAAATAACTAAAACAGCAAAATTGGACTTATACAGCAGCCGATTTGTTTTACTCGTTGCTAAGATGACATTGACATTTCAGAGCGCCATCTATCGAATTCTGCTTTTTCCAATTGCTTGAGTTTAAAAAAATATCGATGGCGCTACTAATCACAGAATTTAAAAAATGGCATTTCTCACCTATTTGCCAACTCCAATTTTTTCTTTTGTAAATTTTCTAAGCATAGTTTTTGTTTATTTAACTGCGATTTTTTTAAAATACATATATACAAATTTACACCTCTGCACATTGAACACATTTTAAAACTACTAACAAACTTTAAATTAGCGGCAATATATAATTTTAATTTGTTCATAACATTTTTTTCGTCCTTCAAGGTCAAATTCTAATATACAAAAAAATTCTGCACAAACAAAAAGTTCGTAGTTCTCGAAATTTTGACTGTCCTAATTAATAATTATTTTTTGTACAATTTATGTTTTTTAAAATCTACTGCTCTAGCGAGAAACATTTTGCGAGCATACATTTATCGACCAATCAGAATGCTACGGCATTGTAGAGGCATGTCTTTTATACTTCCAAATTCAAAATGTAAAACAGCTTTAGCAGCGATCTTTATTTTCTTGGAACCCATAACATACGTATATTTGGATAATCTTTAGTTACATGTATAATCATAAGGAGCAGAAATTCTGAAATAAGTAAAAATATTTCATTTAAAAGTATAAAAAATACATTTGAGACCTTCTCAACAAACCCTTCCATTTCATGGGTCATGAGGTACAGTTTGAAGTACTTTTTTTCTCTTAATATTTGTACAAAATTTAAATTTTGGTTTTGCCGGACCAACTTGCACAGCCACAGAATGAAAGGAAAGAGCTGGTGGTTGGGTACGTTGGATAGTTCGAATTCAATGCGTCGTCGTCACTTTGACGAGCGCCGCTGATAAATAAACAAACCTCCAGTTTTTTTTGTGATGGCAAGCTGTAGGGTGCATTTATGAAAAATTAGGAGAGAGATGCTTGTTTAGCATAGAAATGAAGTTGTCGTGGGCAATTATCAAATAAGTAAAGATAATGCTTTGGTCTTAATTAATTGCTGTGAATCTCAGTTGCAATTACGTGTTATATATTGTCACGAAGTGATTATCATTATTTTCATTGATGTCTCTTAGTTATTATTTGAGTTCGTAATATATTTCATTATATCGTCATCGGCAGCTGTTAGAAACATAAATTCCATACAAATGATTCAATCTGTATACATATAAGTTTTATTTTGATGACCGATTCCATTTATAACAGCCGAATGTTTATTTTCCTGAAAAATAGTTCGCAATCCAGTTCTATTAAAAACCAGCTTTATTGAATTTATTGAAAAATAACGGAGGCAGTTGGGAATTTCACGTGATTTTTTTAGAATTCCGAATACTAAAAATAGTTGCAGGAGAGTCGGGATATTATTTTTGGTTTATGAGAGAGTGTGGGTTGAACGATTTGTTTGGGAATTTGGAAAAATATGTTAGCGCATTGTAAACATCTTAAATGATTCATGGTCGCAATTTTTTTTCTTGAAAATTACTTCCTGTCTTATTTGAATTAATTTGTAGTATAACTAGGATATTTTTCATCTGCTAATTCCAAAAATTCATTCAGTTACGTCTATCAATTCTAGTTTCTCAGATACAAACTAGATCAATTGTTCCCTATTTTCTTACTAAGTTCCTGAGGAATGTCTCGGAGACCAGCAGCTTCTTTAGGCCTGTTCCTTGAAGGAATTTTAGAATATCCACTGGTTTCAATTTAGGTAAGTGTACCTCTTCTATCCAGCAGTCTCCTAGGGATTGTGCTCAAGGATTAGGCACGTAACCAAGGGGGGTATGTACAGCAGTAAAGTAAAAATGTGTAGACATATTGAACGGCATACAGTTTTGAAAATCTTATTTCATTTCCTGCAATGCGTCGATCAACTTATAATAAATCGTTTTGAAACAAACAACTAAACTAATAGCTTTTCAAAGCTTATTACCAAATCAAAATGCAAATTAGCTAGAGCACCTTTCAACGTATATTGAAGATAATTACTTGCTGTCTGCTCTTCATGGTGCAATCAGGTGTGTAAAGACTAAGACAGAAATATCCAAACTTTGAAGTTTTTGGAGCACTGTAACAAAACAATTTTCCCAGCTCTTCATCATTTACTGGTTGCTCTTTGTTTTTTACTTTACCTGCCACTACAGCCAGTGTTGAGAAATCATCTACTCTTAAAAGGGTAAAAAACTTTCTAAGTAACAAAACGTCACACGAAAGGCTAAGTTCCCTGGATGTGCGCTCAATACACTGGGACACCATTTCTCTGATAAAATACTTGACATTGTGGCTAATAAAAAAAGCGAAGATCGTCTTTGTTTCTTATGCTCTTAGCTACTTATAATTTTTATAATTATAAGATTGTTTATAACTATAATAATAATAACTCAATTTTTAACAGAATATTGAAAAGGTTTCTGTATGCTGTTGACAAGTCTTCTTTCATTCCTGACTTATTACTAAGAAATATATTGAAGTTTTTATGAAGAAATCGTCGACAAAGGACGTGTGAATAGTAGAATTCTATTGTGTGCAGAGTACCAGTACTGTATTTTAACGTTTAGTTTTTGTACCTTGACAATTTTCTACTTTCGATCCAAGGTCTTTGACCTTGACATCTTCAAAACATTTTTTTAATTACTATTACTTCTCATTGAACAGCAATATTTCACTAAAAATGGTTAGGAATGAAATTTTTACGTGAATCACTCTGTATACTGATAAACTGTGGAAAAACTCACGTGTTGTTGGATACAGTATTTTATTTTTAGCCGTAATTTGAAATTTTTAAACAATTCTTACAAAATAAAACGGTGTATTTTTAAAACATTATGAATCAGAGCTTCTGACCCTATATCTTCATACTTTGCGTTGTATATTTACTCACCTAACGAGATTTTAAAATAGACTTCATTCAAGATATTCATACGCAACCATCTTCTATTAGAACAAGAACATTAATGTCAGATGGAATAAATTAACAAAATAATTTTTAGTCTACCTTTAAAAATGACATAACACATACTAATTTCCGGATGAAAAATTGTCAAGTACTTCCTATGATAATAACTATCTCTCTCTGTTTGTACCTGTAAAGTAGGGAGGGTGAGCTTTGGCCTACAGCACTTAGAGGCTACATGTGATCCTTTGTAAGGTCTCCCGAGGAGTTGTCATCCTAGGTCATCGTTCATCCTGTCCTTTCCAGGATAGTGGACAGGTCACTAGGAGGTATCTTCTTTATATCGGCACCGAACACACACTCTCTTATCGACATCTCCGGGCACTTATATTTTGAGTTTTCGAATACGATTTAATATAAAAATAAACTATTCTTCCATTAAAACCCATCAGTATACTCCGTTTCACGTAAGAAGAACCCACGTGAAGTTGCATTCGTATGCGGAACTTGTAAAAACCAGCGCCATATTGTAAAAATTGCAATTGAAAAATTGCTATTGCAGCTGCAACAAAAGTAATTGTTCCATAGTATTTGCTCATCGCGCACATAAAGTGAATACAAAGGACTTGTTTCCCACGAAATTTCAAAACTATAACTTGTATTATGATAAAGATATAGTTTGTTCAGCCAGCCTTTGCCGTTACGTCATAATAGGTGACGTATTCTGCTGTTTTACGTATGTCTTATATTAGTTGAATGTTATTTTACACTTAACCTCAAAATTATAATCAATGACATATGTTAAGAATAATTGTTTTCAAAATATGACAACTGAACTGTCAAAAGTAACATATAAAATGTATGTCGACCTTTGATAAGAAATAAGTTAATAATGTCATAATTCCGTCTCATCCATTCTATGAATGAGAGAGCAAGATGGACAATGTATGACGTAACGGCAAAGGATGGTTGAACAAACTATGAATTTTTGAAAAAATGAATTCTCCAGTTTTTCCCGAATTTTCTCTGCAGTTAATTATCCACATCACATCCCATCGCTGAAAAATATATTTTTATTATCTACAATTTAAATATCCTCTTAAAAACTGTTTTCATCGATATTTGTAATTAATATTAATTCCATTTATTGTACACAATTGCTAATTATTATTTCGTTTGTTGCAGATCTCAAAATGGCTGTATCATCAGAAGATATGGGATTCTGCTCAAGCGAAGACTATTTGGAAAACGAGATCCATTCGCCAACAGATAGTTCGGAGGACAGTGTCGAGGTTAAAGTATCAGTGATATCGTTGTCGAATAAAAGAAAAAGGATAGAACCCAGAGCTGCAACGGACACTTTCACCGGTCCTCTTAAAAAGAGAATGTGTCTCAAAATGAAAGCGGAAATCAACGAAAGTCATCCATTTCGACCGTGGAGTCCGACACCCAAAAAAATTGATACCATTAAAGTTAAAAAAGAAACGGTGTGTATAAAAACGGAAGAACCTGCCAATTTACAGTTACCAAAAACGGAGTGCAAACCTAGGTTAGAAGAAAAAGTTGAATCCAACTTTGGACCATACTTTCGACCACCATCCCCTATTCAATTTTATCCAACGACTGAACCAGTTCCTTTGGTAAAAAAAAGAGAAGTGCCTAAAAACGAAGAAATACGTGTTCCTATCCACCCGCAAACCCAAAGTATCTCTAACGCTGAAACTGAAAGATTAATTCTGGAATCGACGGAGATTTTTCCGCCTCTACAGAATTCTATTCCGAGTACCAGTAAAAGATCCTCAGACATACATCGAAAGGAACAGCGAAATTATAAAAACATGACAAGAGAAAGAAGGATAGAAGCGAACGCAAGGGAACGCACCAGGGTACATACAATCAGTGCTGCTTTTGATACGCTTAGACGATCGGTACCTTCTTACTCCCACAATCAAAAACTTTCCAAATTATCCGTTTTAAGGATAGCTTGTTCGTATATAATGACACTATCTTCTATTATAAACGAAGATAGTGATAGTGAACCATCCACATCTGAGTGCGTCGATTTAGTAACTAGAACAATTCAAAGAGAAGGCAAACTTAGGAAAAAGAAAGATGATAACGATTGATCGGTTGTTTTTTTTTTCGACTTTCCGAGTTCCTACATTTTCAGCTTTTATTCCAGATTGTTGTTCATGGAAGCTGCCAAAATATATTTGTACTTATAACCTACATTGTACATAGGTTTTTACGACAATATTTATTTCGATATTTAAAATTAAAATATTATTATTTTTATCACATGTGTTTCATTTCTGCCATTTTTTAAATAAGGTCACGTGTGGGCGTCCTTGGATATTCAGGGTAAAAGTCGCAAACATCAGTATTTCCGAAGTATCTTGTTTCTTTTGTTTCAAATCGTATTTCCATTCATAATAAAACCTGTAACATTCTCTTCTAATTTCGTCTTAATAGTATGTTAAGTACCAAGTGTCAAAAACGTTACTTTAGTCACGAGTTTTCACGAGCATGGAGCTAGTCTCCATGTTTCTGAGGCACGAATGGAGCAAAGCGGAAAATGACAGACAATATTTTAAATGGAACTAAAAGTTTCTCATTAATTCCACTTAATGTGAGTAGATTCCACAAAGTAAGGGACGAAACGATAAATACATAGGTATATCTAATTAGAAACTATGCATTTGACAAATTATCGCATGCGTGTGGAAGGTATTTCGCACGCCACTTTCCGTGGATTGCACAGTGCGATATATACGTTAGTGGTCATAGGAAACATAATTAAAGCTAAACAACAGACTAAAAAACAGAAGAGAATATGGTCTAGGGATGGAACAAGAAAAGAAACCACTCATATAGCACAAGACGTCTTGAAGACGTTCGTTTTATACCCTATCTCAGTCTGACGTCTAATACCCGTACTTACAAACAGGACTTGAGGCTGAGCACGGTCTTGAGCATCAGTTCTACATGTAAAATTTGTCAAAAACTGATACTCAAGGCCGTGCTCAGCCTCAAGTCTTGTTTATAAGTATGGGCATTAGTTCCTGTGCTATCTGAGTGGCTTCTCTTCTTGATCTATCCCCTAGACCATGTTCTCTTCTGATTTTTTAAATCTCTTGTTAAGCTTCAATTAGTTTTTGATATTAAACTATGCCTAAGACTGCTATTGGTAATGAAAACACAACTTTTTTCTACCATCCATTTTCATTGTATTAACAAACTCGAAAACAGACAAAGTCTGGCATCAAATTAGCTGGGTCATATAGTCGAGCGGATAAAGCAAAAAAGTTCGGAATTTTTTCCCTAAAGACGGATCGGAATGCGGTTTTTTTGCATTCGCTTCGGAAAATTATTTGTAAAAAATGTACCCTCTTTGTTCCCATTACAAATCGGGGATTGCATCGCTGCAGTCAAAAATGCATGCCAAAAATGCATCGAATGTAAAAATTCTGTAAATAAGAGTCAGAACTGGCTCAAATCGGGTACCCGGGGTTTTTCGAGGTCGCTGATCACGATTATGATGTTGAAATTGACCCCCCGGACACCTGGGGCTTAAGAACGCCGATGAACCTCGTCTCCGTGGGACTCTCCAAGAAATCACGAGGGGAACGAAAAAAACTCCGCGCCTGGGGGTTTTTCGGGAGGATGAATTTAAATATGGCATCGACGAACCCCCCCGGACACCTGGTGCACCCGAACCTCGACCTGGACGTCATCCCCGAGAACTTTCTTGGCAATATCGACAAGAATAGCCCGGAAATTATTGGAGGCGTGTTTTTTGAGACCCTTCCACCACCTGGTGCACCGGAACCTGCGCTTGAACATCGTCTCCGAGGGTCCGTCGATGCCATATTTGAATTCAGCCACCCGAAAAACCCCCGGGCGCGGAGTTTTTTTCGTTCCCCTCGTGATTTCTTGGAGAGTCCCACGGAGACGAGGTTCATCGGCGTTCCTGAGCCCCAGGTGTCCGGGCGGTCAATTTCAACATCATAATCGTGATCAGCGACCTCGAAAACCCCCTGGTACCCGATTTGAGCCAGTTCTGACTCCTATTTACAGAGTTTTTACATTCGATGCATTTTTGGCATGTATTTTTGACTGCAGCGATGCAATTCCCGATTTGTAATGGGAACAAAGTAGGTATTTTTTACAAATAATTTTCCGAAGCGAATGCAAAAAACCGCATTCCGATCCGTCTTTAGGAAAAAAATTCCGAACTTTGAGCCTTTTTGTGCTTTATCCGCTCGACTAATAGCTGAGTCATTAGCTCCAGTTTGTCAAGTCAGTCAACTAGTCGGACCAATCAGTTTGACATAATCTCAGAACGATGACGTCATTTTACAGTTTGATCAAAGTAGTTTGCAACCAAACTGACGCTAATTAGACACAGCGCTTAAAGAATTTGAAGTAGTTTGGACCACATATAACCAAGATTGGTCCAAGGCATCACGTTGTTACACATAAACTTTGCTCATATTCTTCACCTACTTAGGAGTAGAATTCCAAATAGTATATTCTTCAACGAGTGCAGAGTGATGGCTATTATTCACGCGGATGAAGTTTCCAAAACGAGGGAGCGCATGCAGCGAGTGAGTTTTGGAATCATCCAAGTGAATAATAGCTATTCTACACAAGTAAAAGACTATACTTTCTCCACGACTAGAAAGAAAAAACTTCCAGAGTAAGGATCGAACCTCGATCGTCTGCGCCATAGTCAATCACCACTAGGCTATAGAGCATATTTATAAAAATGTAAAGAGTAAATATATATACGTAACTCATATTTTTAATCGGAACCCTTACATTTACAAATGAAATTAATTCCGGGTGGCGTACATATTCACTATCGCTACTGTTGTCCATTTTGTTCTCTTATAATATGTAAAATTATGATTTTATAATTATTTTGACGTTTCAAACAACGCGCTGTCAGAAGCGATTTGCGTTCTTAGGTATTTGACGTTTTAAAGAGATGATTTGATTTATACATTTTAGCGTGAATTCTGATAATAATAGAATGTGATTGGCTAACAAGAGTGAATTCTTTTTATTATTCACTGGTGTGAAGAATTTATATCATTATGCAGCTAAATATGTAAAAATAATGTATGTGTTATTATTTAGTCGTGGAGAAAATTTTTTCTTATCGGTCATACAAAGAACACACCCACCAAGTTTCAGGTCTCTACGATCAGCGGTGTAGGTGTAGGCTGTTCGCTGATCCGTTGGTCAGACATTCAGGACGAAGCATTTTATATGTTTTTAAATGGATACTTTTCCTTATTATTTTACGTCATGTGTATAGGCTGGATTCTATTCATTTAATATCTCTTCCAGTAATGCATTTAGCCGTTTTAGCCAACCCTCTCCATGGCCGTTGGGGCACTGAGTAACTTATCCCACTCGACGACAACCACATCGCAGTCCTCTACAAAAAATAATCAAATTAAAAACGCTTGTGAGAAATTCACACTCGCCTTATGTATTGTTGAATGATCTGAAACTTCTTTGATTAGTTAAAGAATGTTTCACAATATTTCGGCATCTGGCCTTAGGGATTTAGTATAAGTTTATAAATCCCTCATTGTAGAGTAAATACTAACAGATCCGTAGTCGGTAAAATTTCGATACCAAAACATAAATTAAATTTATTTTATAAAAAATCACCAAATTTTTCAAAAATAGATTAACATTTTATTTATTAATTGGATTTGAATGAAACTGTTGAAACATACAGACTAGCCCACCAATATACGCTTGGATTTAATACATCTAATCGGCAGCTGTTCTCAAAAAATGGTTCAAATAAGAAATATGTAGCTTAATAATGGCCACGTTTTAAAGATATTCTGAACTATACAGGGTATCTGCAAAACGGTGGACTTCACTCTTATAGAGATACGATTAGAAAGCTTTTGAGAGGTTTGACCAATATATGAAAGATCAAAGCTATTGAACACCATACATAATTTATTTTGATGCATCACTAATTGGTAGCGTAGCGTATTTCAATTCTGAAAAAATTCTACCACTGCGCTCATGTCTGATTAGAGCTACTTTGGGAATCATTAAAATTATTAACCAGCGTAAATTCATTCAAAAATAAATTAAAATTGTATGTCAGAGAAATCTAGACATGTAATACGTAATTATATAGAAATAAAAATACAGTACGGAACAAAAATCGGCAAATAATCCAAAATTATTTTTTAACTCGTATGTATATTGTAAAATGTCAAAGTTAGATGCTAGATGTAAGTTATTTTTTTGTTTACTAATGTATTGTGTATTTATATTTATTTCTTATTTTTTAATAATTTAATTTTAATACTCTAACATTTCTACTCGAAACAAGTGATCACTCATTTATCGAGTATACTATTCTTATGATTAGTTTCTTTTTTAACCTGTATTTTTGATTGTAAATTTTTGATTAAGAATAAACATTAATATCTGCATGTTTCAAAGCAGTAGTGACCAAATATTCTTCAGGGCCAGTATCTGTATTTGTATGGGAATGTACAATTCCATTATTTTTTCCTAGCAAAATCATTCTTATCCTATAAGGAATTCAGTGGAGATGGGTGATCATGTACCTCAAGTTTGCAATTAGAATTAAGTAGGTACATGTCGATTTTTTATTTTCAGATGATTAAATATTTCACCGTTATGGTCGAAACAATCGTACGTTTCTTAGAATCTTCACAATTTGTTCAAAATAGAATGGAATTATTTAGGAACAGTTACTTCCATTCATAACAGTAATGAATAGATTCCACAAAGTAAGGGTCCAAACAGTAAATTTGATCAAATAATTATCTGAGTAGAAAGTCTTGATTTAGACAGTCGGTCAAAGTGTATCTTATCTACAACTTCTGATCATACTTTTTTGAAAAACTTATTTTCCCAGCGCACATCATATTGTCATCAGTAGACTTCATATGATCCAAAATTTTGTCTTGCTGTTCGATGTCAAAACCATATTATGTTCCTTTTGATGGCACTTTTGGGGGCTTTTGTGTACGAGTGCATCACATCAAACCAATTATTCATTAATTGTGAAAAAATTCTCCACCAGGTTCGACACCATCTGCATTTGGTTTATAAGACTTCAATGCAGTAGCAGTGGTGTTAGAAAACAACTGCGCAGCAGTTTTGACATTCTGCATTTGGGTCTTGTAATAGAGTACACGCATATTTCATATTTTGCTTGGATATTAATTTATAATAGTTAGGGCCGGTTTTACAAGAGAGATTTATAGTAGGTATAGTTATTCTGGGAATAAAGTTATACCAGAATTTATACCTA
>CAJUYH010005734.1:0-14606 GCA_910591685.1 Galerucella tenella | reverse complement strand
CGCAATTAATATTTATTTATTTGTACAATTACAGCTTTATTTTATTGATCGATATTTATAATGAACACCTCAAAATAAAAGAGATTATTGTTTTAAAAATTCTCAGGAGAAAATGTAATTTTATATAAATAACAATGACTGTAATAAATCTATAAAATATTATATTACAAGATGATGCGATGGAATTTTTTAATTGATTAAAATTAAATATTACGTATTGCAAATAAATTTAATAGCAGAGTGAAGTTTTTATATATTCAAAGTACGGTTTTATGGAAAAAGTATTGAGAAACTGCACTGCAAATCCGACGATTTGGTTATAATACTGACGCCAATATTGATGAAGTTGAAGAAGCAAAAAAATACTCTTCTGTTGTTTTTTTCCATAACTAACAAAAATTTTCTATTCAAATAACCCTTGAACATATTGGACGAAAAAGGTAAAGCCGAGAAAAAGAGAAGATCTGACCATTGGAAAGATCTAGTAGGGCTTATGCCAAGGCCGGAGCTTGAGTTGGAAAGGCCCCGGTGCAAGAGACAATTTGGGGCCCCATATTAAAATCACTAGTTATGATAATATCGTATAAATATTGAATGCGAACGACAGTTTTCTGTTAATGACGATATTTATTGTTCACAACTTGTAGAAACAGTTATTATAATCTGCAGGCAATATCCTACATGTAGAATGTTTGCAAATGCAGAAACTTAAAACTAAAAACACTTTTTTCTAGATTTTACTGAAGACATTTTGTTTATTACCTTATTAAAGTCAATCTTGCGTGGTCTTTGATTTTCAATGGACAGTAGCGCTACATTACTAAGTCTATTTTGTCCCATTGAGGTACGCAAGTAGTTTTTGATTAACTTTAATTTATAGAAAGTCCGTTCAGCTTCCGCAGTAGTGATAGGGACAGTTAGAAACATCAGAAGTGCTGTGCACACATCTGGATAACTGGACGACAATGACGCATTTTGAATGATCAAGAAACGGGCTAGCTCTTTGACATATTTCATTGAATTGATTTCGTTTGAAAATGTTGACCGTACAGAAAGCAACTGAGAGGAAAAGGAAAGTGACACATCATTCGAGAAGGTTTTGGAAAACAAATCAGCTTCTCGCTCCAACTCGCTCTTGGATGAATTTGTAAGATACTGAGGTTGCAGGAATTTATAAGGTTTCAGAACATTTTTCATTCCAACAAACCTAGATTCAAGTTGCGATAATATTGTAACTATCATCGGGTAGAAAACATTACTGGTTTCTTTATAAAAAAACATACACTTGAGGAAGAAGCGATTTTTCAGGCAAAAACTTTTTCCAATCATGTGCACTAAACTGCACATTTACATTTACCCATTTTAAGTGAGACTACTAAATGTACCTTTTTTCTTCATATCACTCGTTCCTGTTTTCGACAGCCACTCGGCCATTTTTTGAGTGCTTTTAGCAGCTTCGTCAATTTTTCTTTGTTTTTCTCGCCTTTTTTGGCCGCCACTTTGATGAGTTCGCTCCATTTTTGGACTGCGTGTAACCTCACCAAAGCTATACGCAGCTAAACGTAATCTGTAACTACGCAGTTACTACGGTACGAAGCTCCGAATGAAACACATGTCTGTATCACGAGACACATCACCACGCGCACGCGCATCGCAAGTCTCGAATAGCTGTAAAGGCAGGGCCTACCAGATATGAACCAATGACGCGGGAAATTTGAAATCTCTTTTTAACATTAAGTCAAACTAACAAACTCTGAGTCAACTAATAAGTTTGTTTTTGTATAAATTTTTTTAAAAAGGCCAGAAAGCACCAAATATTTTTCCCTTTTTATTCTCTGCAAGGGGGCCCCTAAGGTCTTGGGCACGTGAAAAAGCTCAAAATAATGGAGGAAAAAATATGCAGATTTTGTGGCATAGAAGAAGAAACCTCCATCCACATACTTTCCAGCTGTACCTACAGCACTTCAGAATTATAGAGCACAGCACCTGGGAGATTACTGGATAGAAGAGGAACAATTACCTTAGGTGAAGCCTGTAGATATCCTAAAATTCCTCCGGGAAATAGGACTAAAGGAGCTACTGGTTTCTGAGGCTCTCCTCAGAAACTAAGTAGAAGTAAGGAGGCACAATAGATCTTTCAGGTCTCAGTGAATGTCATACCAAAATACATATATACAACCCTGAAACATTGATAAATGCTCAAGCTTGCAGCTTATAGGCAGACTTTATATAGCAGGCCTTTCGCCTAGGTGTGAATTTCCGTGTCTTATTTGTTGAAAAATATTTCTAAATATTAGATCTTTCAGATCCTCACTGTATACTAATGGTCACACCTTATTCCATACCTGTCGATGACCTTTTTTTGTTTCTTCTTTACGATCCAAGAAATGTCAAATGCATGTTTGTATTAGAACGCTAAATGAAAAAGTAAATAAGTAAAATCTGGTATTTTTGAACCACCCAATGTTTACGGTTATAAGAAATCAATTTTGACGAAAATATGTCATCTAAAGCATTATCAGGACCAAGCATTTTGAATCTGCTCATTTAACTTTTATGTACTTTATTTGATTCTAAATTATCAACCACTCAATTATTACTAATACATTAATTTTAACCTCACAACGTAGTCCATCATAATAAAACTGTACTTAGTTAATAACGTGTACAGTATAAACTGGGCTTTACAGTTATCTTTAAAATTTTAATTCGTCGAAAATACTACTTGTAAACAATATAAAACATACAAAATGAAACTTACCGAGACAAAAGTGACTAAAAATGTTATATTTTATGTTCCTGAACAAATTTTTTGTCTTAGAAAGTGTATTCTATAATGAAGATGTTGTGTTTATAACCCATGAAATTAGTGGCTCTTCATAACATTTAGAGAAAATCAATACAGTCATTATAGTATTGCCAGGTAATTATGTTGAAATAAAGCAGACAAAAAAAATATTTTTTCTTGGGTTTCTGTTCTCATGCTTAAATTCTGATTCTAGACATTGAAAAACACTTAAATATTCATATGTAGTTCGTGAAGTTTGCTTTGGACTGATTTACAACAATAAGTATAATTTAATTTATTTCATAAGCATAAGATGGCAGCACTTTGATTAAGCCGAAAGTAAACTGTATTATTATTTGTAAGAGGCACAGTAGTGAATGTTAACTTGTTTATTACAGCTGAAACAACTATATTTGTGTATTACTCAGTTGAAAAATGGCATCAAGACAGTGTAAAAATGATGTTGATTCATTTTATTTGCGGTGAATTTATTAAAGCTAGAAGTAAAAAATTTGCTTTATCAACAAATTTGAAACCTTGCGAAGCCTATGAAGCCTTTTTTAACCTGAAAATCAGTAATAAAAATGAAAATTGGGTACCTCACTTCGCATGCGGGTTTAATAGGAGAGAGCTCATACTAGCATAAAAGAAATACGAAGAATATTCACTTTCAGACATTAGTTTCTTGTTATTTTACATTTATATGTTATTGTTTATCACAAATCTTCAATAAAAATGACTCTTGTATCCGATAAAATGTTTTCTAATTATAATTTACAGTGGAAGTGTAAAAAAAATATGAAAATCAGTAATTTTTGCCGAAAAATTGAAAAATCCGTCTAGTTTCTACAAAAGCAAACTTTTTTTTTCATTATTTTTATCGTAGGAGATGCTCTGATGGGTCTGCTTCCTTCCTAATGTCAAATCCACCAAAACTCTATGGTCTAGGTTAAATTTGTGATGAGAGGACGTAGAGCAAGAGCGAGATCCTGCCAAACTCAATACTCTGCTGTATCATCATCTTCTGGACAAACATGGCACGTCATATCTTCCAACAGAACAAATCTTACCATTCAATGGTCCAGGTGACAATGGCCTTTTATAGTCTTTTACTACCTTCAAATCATTCTTCGAAGGTTGTATGGAAGCCTTTGAATGAACCAATCCTGGTAGATGATGACAGAAGTCTACAAATCTTCCAAAAAATTGCATCGGAAGAAACTTTCAATAAAGTGTCTTGGTCTGCTACCATAAACGTTCTGGCATGGATAGCGATGAAATATTGAACTCTATCCAAATAAAATATATAAATACTGTTATTTTAAGAGCAAAATCTTCTACCGCTCTTATTTCTCTTATCTCAATCTCAATTTTGATGTCCGTAAACAAGTTCATTGATAAATCTATTAAGTAATCATCTATTGTTGCGATACAGAGTTTTATTTTCGTTAATAATTATCATGTATGATTGTTGATGGATCGATTAATTTAAGAATATGTCACTTTAAAACAAGTACCTACTATTTATATTCACATTTTATCAGTTATCATTTAATCCTATTATATAAAGTCGAGTTATAGGCCATGGAAACATAACTAGATTTTTTTGCGTAGCAAGTTTGTGTTTCCAAATAGTGGTTCGCACGAGACCAACGAGACGAGATTTTCACAAAGTCTTGTCTCGTCTCGTTTCTCGTACGACAGTCTCGTAAAAGTATCGAAATCTCATCATTCATAATCTGATTGTTTCAGTGCAATACTCTAATACTTGCTTTAATATAAGAGGCGGAAGAGAAAATTACAATTGTTGAAAAATGACATGTATTTGAAAGTACCTAATACAACTAAAGAAAATAAAAACAAAACATTATTTTATGAATGAAATAACTGAAAAAATCAAAGAACCCTTAACCCTCTCGGTTGCAATTTTTTTGTTTTCCACCCAGTCGTTTAGACATAACAAACATCGCGCAGATTCATTGTTGAAGCTATTTCGATGTTTTCTTATAGTTAATGCAGCACTTGAGAATAATCTTTCCGCCGGGACAGAAGTAGCCGGTATGCTTAAGAGATCTCGTGCCATTAAACTTAGAATATGAAATCCAGAAGCATGCATTTCCCACCATTGTAGTATTTTTGTTTCTTTATTACATCGAGGCATAAAATCATATTTTTGAAGCTCCTACATCCATTCTCCTTCTGCATGCGTAGGGTTTACTGCATACAAAACATCAAAATCAACCGATAATGCAGCAGAGGCTTTTTAAAGCAATTCTTGGTGTTATGCTTATAAATTTTTATCAAAAAAATTGATGTTCATCCAGAAATATTCACCTGCGAGACACTCGCGCGAGACGCGATACCTCATGCACGAGACTCGAGACGAAACCAACAAAAGTCTCGTCTCGTCTGGTCCCAGTATCTGTGAGACTCTCGAAAACGAGAGTCTCGTGCGAATCACTATTTCCAAATCCCCAGGAAGAATTGACTTTTCAAAAACTTATTGTACAATTACCAGAACATCTTCTTTATAGCCATAAAGATCTAGAATTAACTAGTGTTTCTTAACACCACTACATATGGTGATGTGGAGTATTGCAGGAAGACTAAGAGAAGAATCAACAGTTACGAGACTGAATATAATAAGCCTGAACCGATTTGAATCAAGGTTTTAGTGAATGGTACTTTAATAAACGTACAATACATCATATCCTAATTTTTGGGGTTTCTTCAATATTATCATCACTTCTGTTAACATTTGTAGGTAAAATTTTGCACGGCGCCACTGTTTTTTCTCATTCAAATAACAGATGAGGGTTGAAAGTTTCTTTAAAATGATTTGCATACTAGTATTCACCAATTCCCTAGTTTAATCGGGAGGTAGGAAGACATCAACCCTTTTTATAGGGCGGAATGAGCGTTAATTGTAATATACGTTATATAAAGCAAGAAAAAACTTGCTACTTTCATTCAAACAACAATAAATGAATCATAAAAAACCGTGTAGCACAGAAACTAGGAAATATTTCAATACAAAAATGTTTATAGTTTGAAACCAAAATAAAATTCCTTCAAACTATAAATATTTTCGTCGTATACATTGCGCAATTAAAATTTGTCGCTTTCAGTTATTATACAGGGTGGCGCACCGAAAACGAAACAGATGCATTTACTGGCAGATGATTCCTTTTTAAAAAAATCCCTCAGACCCGTCGATTTTGTTTTCGAGGGGGACACAAAATTGGCATAAAATCACAGTAACATTTGCAGCCCCCTAAGCGGGGGTGGCACCATCCCTAAAATCTTAATGGAAAGGGGGGTCGAATGATCCATCATTTAAAAGGTCTTTCAACTCCCTTTACAATGATGTAAAATTCATGTACTTCAATTCAGTAGTTTTGGAGATTTATTGATTTAAAGTTTAAATACATCATCGTAAGAGGAGATCAATACATAGCAGCAAAGTTGTTAAAAAATAAAGAATGAACTGACCTGTCAGCCGAGTAAATGTTGAAAATGACCACCATTACTTTCCATGCAATAATAAAGATTTTGCTGAAAACGTTGCCGGACATTTTGCAATATTTGAGGAGTAATTTGATGGCACTCATTCACAATTCTTTGTCGCAAATCTTCTAAGGATGTTGGCTGAGTAGCATAGATTTTGCTTTTTAATTAACCCCACAAAAAGAAATCCAAAGGTGATAAATCTGGCGATCTTGGGGGCCATTCAACGGCACCTCTTCTACCAATCCATTGACCTGGAAAGGTCTGATCTAAATAATGCCGAACTCTTAATGCGTAATGTGGTGGGGCACCATCCTGTTGGAACATCAACATATTCTCAACGTATCGACCATCATTCTGATTTTCAATTATATCTGTTAGCGCAGGATCTATGGCATTTTGCAGTAATTCCAAATACATTTCACCAGTCAAATTTCCAGGTAAGAAAAAAGGACCAACCAAATGATCGCCAAAAATGCCAGCCCAAACATTTAATTTTTGTGGCTGCTGTGTGTGTACCTCATGGTAAATTCTGGGATTAGAGTCCGACCAATATCGACAATTATGACGATTTACTTCGCCATTTAAAAAAAAGGAACATTCGTCGGAAAAGCAAATGTTAAATAAACATTGTTCATCGTTTGTAATTCGTTCACTCATAACTTCACAAAATTGTAATCGCTTATCAAAATCGTCTTCATTAAGTTCTTGTACAAGGTGAATTTTATACGGATGAAAATTATGTGCCTTTAGAATCCGTTGGATAGTACGTCGACTAACACCACACGAAGTTTGCAATTTGCGGGTACTTAATGTAGGATCTACAATAACTTGCCCTAAAACCCCCACTTCTGTTGCTTCGTTCCTTAGAGGATTTTCAATATTACGTTTTTTATTGGCGACTGATCCAGTTTCCCGAAATTTAGCTACAAGTTCTACAACATATTTTCGGTGCACATTATTGTTCTCATGTCGCTCATTAAAAATTTGTGCTGTTCTATTAGCGCACTGATTATTTCCGAAAAATATTTCAATAATTTCAACCCTTTCTGCCGTGGAATATACCATGGTTAATTTATGTAAAAGCAATAAATGATATTTTAACAACAAAGATTGGTCAAATCAATCGCAAACTAATGTACTATTTCCTATTTAAAATAAGTACGTGGCATTCTCTACTTATCTTTCTTCAAGAAACAACTTTTTTTGTCACAAAGGACACTTCAATTGCTATTTTTATTATTAATAAACCATGGGCGTAGTAAATAAAAGCATTTACTTATCAAGAAAATGCTTTTACTCAAATTTCTTCTGAAAGAAGTACAAACTAATTTGATGTACCTATTAAAGTCTACTTTAAACTTTAAATCAATAAAACTCCAAAACTACAGAATTGAATACATGAATTTTACATCATTATAAAGGGAGTTGAAAGACCTTTTAAATGATGGATCATTCGACCCCCCTTTTCATTTAAGATTTTAGGGATGATGCCACCCCCGCTTAAGGGGCTGCAAATGTTAAAGTGATTTTATGCCAATTTTGTGTCCCCCTCGAAAACAAAATCGACGGGTCCGAGGGATTTTTTTAAAAAGGAATCATCTGCCAGTAAATGCATCTGTTTCGTTTTCGGTGCGCCACCCTGTATATATATAACACCTGCTTTTATGAGGTTATTTTAAATACTAAATTAAAAAACAATATTAATCGAAATGAGCTATTAACAGCGTGGGACATGTGAGATGTGGTGGTTTCTTAAAATGTAATCTACCTCGGAATACTGGTTTTGTTGAAAAAAAAATACCTATAGGTAGATTATTTACCATAATTGAAAATCGATGAACAGTTTAAAAGCACATAGGAGTTTTAATGATAGTACTAACTATTATTTAGCAGACATAGTTTATAGAGATATCTTTGTAGATACTGAAAACCGGGATTAATAGAATCGATCTAGTGGAATCTGGTTTGTTTAAATTATTTACAAATCGTCTTTAAAATACTAACTAGTATTAAGTAGTCGATACGACTACCGGAAAGATATTTCAAATATCGAAAAACATGCGTAAGTGGATTTTTTTAAAATAAATAAGTAGCTAGCAGTAAAGTAACGTAACTGTAGATGCAGAAAGGTGAGTAATTAACTATCTTCAGTGATTGCATTAGCTGTAACGCAGTTTATGCCCAAACAAACGTATTTTTGATAAAATTGAGTCACAGTAAATAATATATTGTAATATTTAAAGCACTTTGGTACAAAAAATAACATTTCTAATGCAAAATTATGGGAATTTTTGTGAAATTTTATGAAAATCTGTCTCAAAAGTGTCAAAAACATGATAGAATATTGCTTTAAGATGAAATTTCAGTATGCGTACAGTTTTTGGCATGGAATTAAAAAGACTATTTCACTAGAGTAAATTGATAACTGACAAAATTTGAAAGTTTTGAACTGGCAATTTTTTGTCTTGTCGCGGCAATTTTTTGACGTTTAATATATCAAATCTATGTGTATTAAATTCTATCACTCTGTGATAAAATTCAATATAAAATCTTTGTTAGTGGTTTCTAAGGAAACTAAGTTGTTTATTTATTTATTTAACTGTCTAAAAATTATTAAAACTGTTTCAAAAATTCAAATAAGTATTATTAACATGAATAATACAAGATTTGGAAATAATTCAATAAATGAAATAGAGAGTACAATTGAGCAAACTATTCCGCGAAATACAATGAAGACAAAAAAGTCTGCGTGGGAACAGTTTGGAATGTTTCTGGATGTACGTAATTATACGTTAGAAAAGGATACTTCTGAACAAGTTATAGCAAAAATTCTTGAAGATTATGGTTTTAACATGAAAAAAGAGATGGAACTGATTATACTGAAGCTAGTGTGAAATCACTTCGGAATACGACTGCTCAAATGGTTCAAGAAAAATATTTTCTAGAATTTAACATCAAAATTGATCCATTTAAAGATATTACCTACAAATTTGCTAGATTGGCCAGGGATACAAAACGTATAAAGCTTCAGGCTGAACCTGAAACTAAAAAAAGAAGTTCTAACGCGTTTACCAAAGAAGAATTAATGGAAATGGCAGAAAGCTATTCTGAAGATAATCCTGATGGGTTACAAAAAAAGTTTTTTCATTTATGTTCGTTCGAATTAGCATGGCGTGGAAATGAAGCTGCTAATTGTGATATTAATTACTTTAAAAAAGAATATGATAATAAAGGTGGTTTTACTGGCAGGGTAGAATATAATCCAATCTTTTCCAAAACGACACAAGGAGGATCAAAAGCTTTATATGGCAGTAAGTGGCTGGTAAGAAATAATGCTAAAAACAATTTGTGTCCCGTTCGTTTATTTTTAAAAATTATTGAAAAAAGAGACTCCAATCCTCATTTAACAACAACAAGATTATTTTTAACAGTACATCCAAATTGGGAGAAAGGAATATGGTACAAAAATTCACCATTGGGAATTAACACAATTTCAAAGTGGACGAAAATATCGGCAGAATCAATTGGTATAGACACAAAAAAAAATAAAAATAGCCAATCATTCACATAGATCTTCTGCAATATTTGCACTAGCAAAAGAAGGAGTTGGTGAACAAGAAGTAATTAAGCTTACAGGACATTCTTCTGCCCATTCTTTGAAACCATATTTACAATTAAATGAAGAACACCATTTCCAACTTATAGAGAACCTTCGAGAAAAAAAAAAAGGAATCCTCAGTTTCTAACTTAAATTCATCACAGGTTATGATGCAAAACAATCCCCAAAATAATGCTACAACGTACAATTGTAATAATTGTACTTTTTACATAAATAAAGAATTTTTTTTCATAATGGTATTATTTTTTTGGCTTTGTATAATTGAAGTTTGCAATAAATGAAACGTTTAAACATATGATTTTTTAGTTTTTCTCTCGTGAAATAGTCATATCGAATACCACTCAATTAAAAATTTTGTACGGTAAAATTTTTCTCTTGTCGTATTCAAGTTTGTTGCTTTTAGGCAATTTTGCTCATGAAATTTAATTTTTGTTAAAAATGTCATTCGCAAAATTGCCAAGCAACAAACTTTCATGACAATCTAAAAATTTTGCAAAATTCTCACTCTCGTGGTATTATATATGAAAATTTGAACGTGATATCTAAAAAACGTTAATAGCAAATCTAATAAATAGTAGAATTGCTTAGTTCTAGTAATTATTAGTAGGTAAAAAATAAGTATTGTTGACACTAACAATAGTAATAATAAACGCAGTGATTGCATTATATGAAATATTCGAGAAATTCAACATCCTGTTTTTGTAAATTGTTAGTAATCAAGTTGCAATTGTAATAATGTAATGTGAAAATGGACTAAAAATGGTGAAATAGTTATTTACGTAACAAGTCCCGAAAGTGATATTTTACGGGATGAGTGGGCAGTTTCTAGGGAGAGTCGTAGGCGAGTCCTGGAAGCCTGCGAGTCCTGGAAGCCTGCGAGTCCCGTAAAATCACTTTCGGGTAGCAGAAAAAATTAGTTTGTAGTGTTTTGGGACCCAAAAATGTACTCTCTTGAATCAAATTTGTTCATGAAACGGGTTAACTAAACTTTAAAATTGGATATACTTGATTCATTTGAAAGATTTTAATGCTATATTATATGTTTTTCCCCCCTAAGAAAAATGGAAGTTGTGCGATTGAGGAATGTTGCTAGTTTTCTTATTTTCAAAATTTTGTGGAGAAAAACCATTCTCATGTTATAAAGGCGAAAAACAAGAGTTAAGATAAAAAGTTGTACCGTACGTAATATTGGGAATTTTAAGCTGAAATTTCAGATACACACTCTCAAATATTGAAAGTATATGGCAAAAAATCAGGGACATTGTATCTACGATAATTTGTATACGAGGGTAAAAGAAAAATGTTGAAAAATTCATAAAAATCGTAGCCACAAATAAAATAATTATGAAACAATTTCAAGATACTTCAAAATTAGACGGTTTTAATTTTTTTTCCAAGTTGTAAAAGAATAAATTTCACTTAAGCCAACTGTTAACAAAAATATGAAATATGTAAATAGACATTAGCGTGAATTTTTGTAATACTATCGTTTCGAAACCACGATTTACTACCGTAATAAAAGATTTTTTTAATCTACAGATTGAAATTAAACCGGGATGGATGTAGTGTAATTTATCACCAGCGACAGATAAGGTTGATAACATACAAGTATGTTTACCAGACGTGTACTTTCAATATAACAAAAATGTATGCAGATTTAAATAAAATATTTTCAAAATAAAATTATATAAATAAAAGGAAGAATATATTTTTTTGTTACTCACTTACACATAAGGTTGCATCCAGTAGATCAAGGGCGAGTGGTGCCAGTGGCAGCATCACCCAAGCACATCCTAAAAAATCGCCAACAAAATAAAAGCACACATAAAACACGTCCGATTACTACTTGCGCTACGCACTTTTTATTTTCTCAATTTTAAACTAACCGTCGTGTGGCGACGCCTGAGCGCGCTCTTTTACAAAACGAAAAATTCACCAAAAGACGCAACTTCAACATTTAAAAGCAGCGTCCGAACGACTCGGTCACTTGGAAAAGCTCGAGAGAAACAACAGTTTGGAAGATCTGATACAGCGTACAACAACAGTACCATGTACGAACACGTTCCAACGTAAACGGTGATAACACAATGCTGCCGGCCGTGGAAGTTAGCGGATCGCTCCCCACTCCGGTCGCTCTCGTACACACACACAAACACACCTACCCTTACCTGTGTGTGTGCTTACGGCAACGGCGCATGCCTACGTTTCGGAATCCTTTACACAAAGCTTATAAATTTGAAAGTTTATCGGTTGATCTAATTGAGTTTTTATTTTTCGGATTATCTGGAACTGATCAATCTGGAAGGTGTTTTTATCTTTTTAGAGGAAGGCGTTATGATATAATAATGCTACCTACCTTACCAATTTCCCATGAAATAGTTTCCCCCAACCTACAGAGTGTTTCAGAAACAACAGAATAACTTTTTTTTCAAAATAAAAGCTGATTTAACGTAAATTTGAGACTTGAATCCGATCAGGTGAAGGCAGCTTGATTTGGAGTAATACAACTGCAATGTTTAATAATCACTGGTGGATTTAGGTTTCCTGTCGCCCTTTAAAGCATCTGTCTCCCTAAGCCCGGTTTTTTGCGCCGCCCGTTTAACGGAAGCTTCTTACTAGCAGTATCAAAACGATCTAAAATTACATTACTGGAATTGCTGTCTCTAAATGCTGTAATTTTCACTGCAACTCTGTAGCTTCTCATTTCTGATATCGGCAATGAATCTGCTCCTATCTTTTCTTATTAGGACTGCTGTAAATTTTCTCACCTCTCCAGAGATGTCTGTGTCCACTTTTCTGTGTCCACTTTTTGTGGCCATGTTTATTGTTGACTTTGAGTCGCTTCCGGTCCAATGCATGGTATTCATGAGCTTTATCTGGCTATTTCATCCGCCTTTTCGTTGCCCTTATGACCTTCGTACCTTGGAGACAATTGAGACATCTACACTATCCCAAACTAGTTCAGAATTGATCTTAATGGTATCTTCAGTGAACCATGACTGTCTGAAAAGGAATGGTTCCTGTTTAATTCCACTTGTAAAGATGTTTCGTCCTCGGACAACCTTTTTGAAATAGATATCCCTTGTTTCAGCCCCAAGCTGCCCCAATAAGACTTCTGCTATTAGAATTGCTCTCAATGGAATCTTCAGTAAACCATGAGTGTCTGAAAAGGAATGGTTCCTGTTTAATGCCACTTGTAAAGATGTCTCGTCCTTAGACAACATTTTTTAAATAAATATCCCTTGTTTTAGCCTCAGGCCCAATAAGACTTCCGCTATTAACATCTCAATGAGCTTCATCTTGTATGAAACTGAAGTTTTTTAATATATTTTGATCAGTTTTCAAATAATAGCTATATTCATGTTCACTTCCCTCTATCCATTAAAGGGTCTTGTTCACCACTTCCTTGGTGCTCTTCTGTCCTCTTCAGTTTCCAAAAGCAACGAAGTGGCAGCTATGATTATCGACAGTGATGATTTTTGGTACATTTTGTCACTTTTGCTGTATTATAAGCGTCTGTTCGGAAGACATAATAAGAAATATCAGGTCTGTTTCTGAGATATAGCAGATCCGATGAATTTTGTTTGTTGAAATCGGCAAATTTCTTGGATTATATGACAGTTTTCATTTATTTTTTGGTTAGAAACAGTTTTTATGAATTTTATATGTTAAAATAGCAATTTTTGTAATCTTTTTCATTTTAACCTAAAACTTTTTTTGGATTTTATTAGCTTGTATGAATTTTATAGTTTTATAAAATTTTATAATTGTACCAGACATAGATTTTTGTCTCCGCCCGATAATCATACTGAGAAATGTGTTTATAAATAATTTTAAAGAATAAAGAAAATCACAATATTTTATTTGTAAAGAAATACTAATTGTTATCAATAAATTGGTATCATAAAAAGCAATTCAAGCTTTCCCTGAATATAGACAAAGTGATAAAATAATAATTAAATTAATCCAGCCATTTTCGTACACGTGTGTTTACTGATGTTGGCGCCATGGGAAAAAAAATTCACTAAAAACATGAGGAATGAATGTTAATCGTATATGTAAGTGAGAAAGATCGTTCACAAAGTGAAACTATAAGAGAAGTAAAGAGAATTAAAGAAAAAAGATTCCAGACAACGCGAGATAAGACAATGTCAAAAAAAAAATACTAATAACGTTGTAAATAATAGAAAAGAAAATAATATAACGTGTTAGGTACGTTTAAATTGACATCTGTTTCGAAATAATTATTTGTATGCCAAGGACTGAAAGTGCTACTTTGTTGGACGAGTCTGAAAATTGCGAGACGAGTCCTACAAAGTAGTATTCCAGCCGCGACGTACACAACATTTTTCAGACGACGCATAAAATCCAAAACTTTTTCAATTACGCTGAGGAAAGAAAATAAATAATAGAGAATTATAAACATTTTATTTATTGGACAATATAATGTACTCAATGATATTTGTATATTAATTTATAAATTATTTGCAAAAAGTAATGCTGCTTGTACCTCCAAGACAATTTTATTAATATTTATTGGATTGGATGCAGATGGAACATGTATATCTCTACCAGAGCGTCCCGAAAGTGTTTTGCAGTACGGAACTGTCACTTTCACTACATGGAACACTCAAAAAGCGTCCCGAAAGTGTTTTGCAGTACGGAACTGTCACTTTCACTACATGGAAC
>CAJUYH010005733.1:0-22288 GCA_910591685.1 Galerucella tenella | reverse complement strand
ACAAGACCCCCCCTTGTGGACAACCTTCGCTAACTCTGCCCTTGACAGTTTTACCATTCCATTCGCTGAGGACGCATCTGTCGCTCAGTGATCCCGTCACCCATCTTGCGATGGTTATCGGTATTCCCTGTTTCGACATTGCGTTCTCGATGGAATTTCTCGTGGTGCTATTAAAAGCTCCCTCTATGTCGACAAAGGATCCAATAACAGTTTCCTTTGCCTCAAACGCTTTCTCAATGTAGTTCACCACTGAGTGTAGCGCAGTCTCTGTGGACTTACCCACAGTATATGCATGCTGTCTCCGATGGAGTGGTCGATTAATCAGTATGTTCTGCCTGATATAAGTATCAACCAATCTCTCCAGAGTTTTCAGGAGAAAAGATGTCAGGCTAATAGGCCTGAAGTCTTTCACCGTGAAGTAGCTTTTCTTTCCTGGTTTCGGAATAAATGAAACCCGAGTTTGCTTCCATATATTTGGTACAAATCCCATGGCCACGCATCCCCTCATGATACCCGTTAAAAATCCCAGTATGCTTTTACAGCCTTCCTGAAGCATTTTTGGGAAAATACTATCAGGTCCCGGTGTTTTATACGGTTCGAAGGAATTTATTGCCCATTTTACTTTCTCTGGTGTTACGACTTGTGCTGCCGTCACCCAGTCAGCTTTACTCCTTTGTCCTCGCTTAACTGAGGGCTGAGGGTTTTCCTCTCTGACAAAGTCAGGGAAGCTTGCCTTTAAAAGAAGAGTAAGTGTGTCCTCTTCTGTTTCCATGTACCTACCCATACCATCCTTTAGGCATCGGAGGCGTACACTGTTGTCTTTGGTCAGGATCCTGGCTAATTTAGCCGTTTCTGCCAGGTTTTCCATGCCCGAGCAGAATTCCTGCCATTTTTCTGCCTTTGCTTTTTCTAGTTCCCTCTTGAAGTCTCTCTGTGCGTCTTTATGGACAGCCCATCCTTCTGAGGTTCTTTTCTTTTTGGCTCGGTTAAATGCTTTACGCACCTCTGACCGTTTCGCTTCCAGTGTCTTATTCCACCAGGGGGTGCTATTATGTTGCCTCCCCGGTTTAAGACTACAGTTGTTTTCATATGACCCGATCATAGCCCTACACACCTCTTGCAAGGTATGCTCTAGATCTTCGTCGGTACCATATCTTCCTTTCAGTGTCCTTAGTCTATCGGCCAGTTCCACCTTATATGTCTCCCAATTTGTTTCTTTGGGGTTCCTCTTGTACTCAACCTTCGGTTTCTTACATTGTATTCCAAAGGTTATAGTACGATGATCCGACATGGATGGTTCTTGCTCGACCTTCCACCCATGAATGTTTCTCCTGATGTTCATGGAAGCCAGTGTTAAGTCCAACACTTCTCTCCTGTTGGAGGTGATAAATGTCGGCTCGTTGCCCTGGTTCAGTATGTCCATCTGTGTTCCATTGATATATTCTAACAGTTCAGCCCCCCTGTCGTTAATATCGGTACTCCCCCAGGCTTCGTGATGAGCATTTGCATCACTCCCTATGATAAGATCAAGGTTCTTGCGCCTGCAGTATTCTACAACTTTTTTCACAACTAACGTTGGTGCCTCTTCATCATGAGGGAGGTAAACGGATGAGATCACCACTGTCCTCTTCCTACCCTCTTCATCCTCATATTCTATCCTTACGGTTGTACAGTCCCTGGAACTCAGCTCCTGCAACAAAAGACCATTAATACCCTTGATGCAGATGCACGCTCGTGCATCTCCTTCACTTGTGCCCACAAATAGATCCCCATTTGTGGTCAACCCCCTAATATGCCCTCGGTATAGCCAAGGTTCTTGTATTAGTGCTATATGTGTCTGCAACCTAGCTGTGCTCCTCGCTAAAATCGCAGAGGCGCTTTTGCTATGTTGCAAATGAATCTGAGAAAAGCCTATCTTCGTAGTAGCCATTTAGAAGCTACTCCGCCTGCTGGGCTTCCTCCTGAGCCTCCTCCCCGGACATGACAGCGGTCTTTGTGTTCAGCAACTTGAAAGTTGCCACTCCCACACCCGCCGTCAGCCTGAGGTTTCGGCTTTTAAGTAGTGTGACCGACGGTTCATCTAGGCCTAGAATTAGGCAACCTGTCGGTGCCTCCTTCAGGACCGCCCATCTGGCCACGTCTACTCCTTCATTTTGCCTCTTGACCAGCTTCAAGAAGTCTGAGGCATTCTTTACCCCCGCGGGGAGCCAGGTCATCACCTTCGTGATCCTGAGCTCCTCGGGTGTTACTACTCGAATTTTCAGGTCCAGCAAAATTAAAGTTTACATTTTGTGAAAAATCTCATGATAAATCAATATTATTTACCGAGGAAATATTTAAAAAGTGTAAAATCGTTTTACAACATCGAGTGACACATAAACTAAAATTCAAAGACTTGGTGCACTTTGGTGATCCTGAATTATTTACCGATGAGCACAGACAAGAAGATGTTGTTCAGGATAAAAATGGTTGGTTGTTTTTCATGTGCATAATTCCATATGCTAGAAATGTAATTAGCTCGTAGAACTTGTTGGAATAACTCAGTTTTACACGGTGGTAAACTGCTTGCATCAAAGTTTTTTAAATTTTTACGGTACGGTATCGGGGACACTATAGATTTCACAGATAAACTTTTGGATAATCTTGAAAATATCTTCTTGTCTGTGTTCATCGGTAAATAATTCAGGATCACCAAAGTGCACCAAGTCTTTGAATTTTAGGTTATGTGTCACTCGATGTTGTGAAACGATTTTACACTTTTTAAATATTTCCTCGGTAAATAATATTGATTTATCATGAGATTTTTCACAAAATGTAAACTTTAATTTTGCTGATTCTGCTTCTTCCATTATTTTCACGTTATCAAGTAATGTAATCACTCACAAATTACACGACGTAAACAACAAAAACATGTGGTCTCACAGATCCGAACTATACTGCATACCAATACCATTAGGTTGCACGCAAAGGACACATACACAATACACAGAAAAATTACACGAATGAGAGAAGGGAAACTGAGTTAGTAAGACCGTCTCACTCGCTCCGAAACGCACCTATAATGCTTTCGCGCTCATACTCACGGCTGAATAATTTTGATGTTTAGGGGGTGTTTGGTCAATCAATTTTGTCTGACTAATTAAATATAACTTCGTAACAATTGTATTAACAACATATTTAAAAGTCAGACATGTAAAAATAAGTTAAGTTCATTTATTTCTTGTAGAGCTTTAAAGCGTCTGACAAAAGTTCTGGCCCATGAAAAGTGTCTGACGCTTATGGTATAACTTTATAATAATACTCTCCAAAATATATATAAAAATCAGCTATAAAAATTTAAGTTAAATAACTATTAATTTTAGTTACCTCTCACACCTGGTACCTGCCCAGGTGTCACTCGGCAAGCTCCACAAGCGCGCAGGTATTCTGAGCACATAAGACACTACTGAGAACATGAGGTTTCATTTATGTGAAAATAAGTTGTGTCTTATCGCTCTGGGATCTTGGACTAATAGGGCTGCGTTGTTTTGACTACTTGGGTCCTAAACTTCATAATCAAGTTCCTATAGAGTTTAAGAATTTAAGAAATATTCAACATTTTAAATCAAAAATAAAAAAATTGGATATTAACTCTAAATGGGATATGTTAAATAAAATAATCAATAACCAGTAGTATTCACTTACCACATAATGTACTTAAAATAATAATAATAATAATAATGTTCATTCAAGGAATATAATACAATATAATAAATAATTTAAAAAGAAATAGTTAAGAATACATGAATAAACATAAAATCACTGAAGCGCCAAAGACGCTTGTACGTGATATTTTCACATAATTAAAAATACATTTATAAAATATCATAGAATATAAAACTCCAAATATAACTATTTTACTGAAACGATAAACAAACACATACCTACTTATAATTAAAACTATATATATGATTATTGGGAAAGGTAATAATAATAAAGAACTCAGTGAAGTGGTCACATTAGGGCAAATTGACATTATCGGGAAATATTGGCAGTATTAATTAAATTCATAACATCAAATAGAAAATTTTAGGTTGACTAGATCATTGAATCTTTTTCTGTCAGTATTGTACATCCATTCCTTCACAGATCGTTTAAATGTTCCAGGATTATTTATGTTTCTCAAGTTCAGAGGTAAAATATTATAAATTTTTGCTGACAGAAATTCCACTGAGCGTTGACCGATTGTTTTCTCACATTTAGGTATATTGACTGAGTTTTCTTTTGCTCTCGTGTTGTGACAATGTTCGACTGGCTGCACTTTTATTTTATTTTTATAAATATTTGTGAATATCTTTTCGCAGAAAATTTGTCTAACATCAAATATTTTATTTTGTGAGAAAAGTTTGTCGCTAGAGAACCCTATATTTTTTTTATATATGATTCTCAGTATCCACTTCTGTAAGACATTAAGACACTCCAAATTACTTTCTGTTACACCTCCCCAACTTAGGATACCATACTGCAACTGACATTGCACCAACGAGAAATACAAACCTGATGATGTCCTAAAAAAACCCGATAATGTCCTAAAAACCCGATGATGTCCTAACACCAGAATAGGCTCTCAATAACCTGAATTTGTCATGAATTAATGTAGCCATTTATGAGCTTATCACGTACAAACTGTAAGAAGCGTCCAGCTACTTACAACTTCAGTGATTATTAATTGTATTAATTGTACTATTTTATATTTAGTAAATAAACATTATTATTATAGCGGAATTTTCAAAATTTCAATTTTGCTTGCATTAATACCTTTACAGGAAGAAAAAGATGAACCGAAAGAAATTAAAAAACAAAGTTACGATCCGGCAAGAAGGACTCGATTCGAACCTGGAAATCTACCTAAAGCTTTCATTCCAAAACCGGAAGTTGTCTGTTTTCCGAAGCTTTCTTCTATTCCGCCATTAAGTATACCACCACCGCCGCCAACGATTACAGCCAGAGTATCCGTTCCGGATCCACCGAAAATCGTCGAAAGTCCTCGACCACCGCCGCCGCCAAAGATGAATGTCACTCCCAAAGTCGAGGAAAACAATCGGAATTTGAGCGATGACGAGGTAAACTTACTGATAAGTATTTTAAGTTTCGTTGACGGTAGTTACTTATTTAATATTGCTCTAGTAGTAAGAAATAGGAAGATGTAATGGTCCATGATAGAAAAAGAAGCTTAATCGACTGAATTAGGATCTAGTCTCACTAAACTATTGAAATTTTCCAGGTATTGTACGGTTCTGAAGGCGTGAATCCAAGTATGATGGGTCAGTACTATCAACATTACGAAAATAGCGGTTATCCATCGATGAATCCGTACACGTATGAAATGCCAGTACCCGAAGTGGTTCCTCCACCTCCTCCACATTCTCATTCGATGCCTTTGCAACCTCCTCCTTTGCCACCAGATGATGATTTAGCTCTTCTGGGAATTTGCGCCGATGATATGGCGGCACAATCGTTTTAAATATTGATTTATTTTCTATTAAATTGATGACTTTAGGAATAATAAACAATAATATTTGGAGAGCTGTATTTTTAGTTCAAACACTTCCGTTTTAGGAAAAATCATATTGAAGGACCGTTTATTGGATATTAGATTAAAGTTTGCTTGTATGTCGAAATTCTTTTTTATGAATTATTTCACGTGTATATTGTCAACGAAGAGTGCAGAAGTAGCTACTGATGGAGAAATATGGAACAGTATGGAACAGCCAATTAGAATAATTTCTATAACGAATAAATGAGGGCGTGTTGGGGAAAACGCTTGGAGACTTCGATTTGTATTTTTAAATCAGTCTTTTTGTAGAAAAAGATTATACAGTGCTATTCGAAAGTCCCCTACCCACCTCGTATCTTTTGAACGGCAACTGTTAGTTATTCGAAAAATTCACCTACCCGGTGACTGAATACGTCAATGAAGGACAATATATGGATGTGAAACAGCACAGATACTTGATAATCCAAAATAAAACGTTCAATATAATTTTAATTTTTTTTACTAATCAATTATGACATACGAGTAAACATCAAAAATCTTTTCATGATATGGTTTTAAATGAAACTAACTGTTTCTAAATGACTCCACAATATATTAACTCAATCTTTTCATGACATAAAACATCAAAAAATCTCTAAAAACAATTTCTTTTCAAATACATAGATAAAAATAAATTCAACATCCTCCCACCTTGAATTTTTTCAACTCAGTTCAAAAACTCAATGCACTACATTCCTAGTCTATGGATAGGTTTGACTGTTCTACCATAGCGTGTGGTAATCGGCAGTAATTCAGAATTTTCTTCATTATGACCATCCTGATTATTTTCAGTTTTTTCATAATAAGAAGTTCCTTCGGGTATTTTGCTTGACAGTGAGGATAGATCCAAATCACGGCTGCAATTTAATTCCAAAGGATAGACCCTCTGAAGAGGTCTCAGAATGGTTCCTTTCGCAGTTTTCAATTTTACCAGTCTTATTTTATTATCACGACCAGGTATTAACTCTTCGATAAAAGCAAGTGGCCAATCTAGTCGTTTCAAATTGTCTGATCCTATCAAAACAATGTCACCAACTTTAATTTCTTTTGGGAAACGATTCTTGGCTGATGATTTCAGTTGTCCCAAGTATTCACTTCTGAACCTTCTACGAAGATCTTCTTTCAATTTCATCCTATATCTCAAGTGTTTTCTCAAATCTGAACTCTCCACAGCATCCAAATCTGGAACTCCACATTCCGGAATTTCTCTGAGAAACATGGCAGGGGTCAGTGGAACTAGGTCCCTGCTGTCTTCATGCGAATATGTTAATGGTCTTGAATTCATTATCGATTCACAGTCGCAAAGAGTGGTGGATAATTCTTTGTAGGATAAACTGGCTTTACCTAAAACTTTCCGGAGTATGTCTTTGATAATTCCAATCAGCCTTTCCCACCAACCACCCCACCAGGCAGCTGTTGGAGGATTGAACTTCCAATTTATTCTTTCCGTGGTACTGTGAGTGGTTATCATCTTCCAATTCAACTGCGAGAAAGCATTTTCGGCACCAACGAAATTTGTACCATTATCGCTGTACACAGTTGTCGGTCTTCCCCTTCTAGCCACAAATCTTCTGAATGATTGTAAGAACACATCTGTAGAGAGTGACGATAGGAGTTCTAGTTGAACAGCTCGATAAATGGCACAAGTATACAAACATATCCGCACTTTCTCCCCAGTTCGAATATAAAGTGGACCAGCCAGATCCACGCCTATGATTTCGAATATGCAAGCTTGTCGTACTCTATTTTCGGGCAGTGACACAGGTGGAACTTCTACACGTTTGGAGTTGAACCTGCGACAAATGGTACATTTCGAAATGACAGATTTCACATTTTTTCTCCCTCTAATAATCCAGAATCTTTCTCGCAGTAGACTAAGTAAAGTCTGTACTCCTACATGCGAGGATCTCACATGTGTTTCGTGAATCAATTTACTCACAACAGGATGCTTGGATGGCAAAATGATCGGACAACGAAAATCATACGAGTCTTCTCTTTCCGAAACCTTGGATCTCATTCTGATGACACCGTCATCATCAATGTAAGAACAAAAACTCTTCAACTGAGTATCATCAAGTCCATTGAATGTTTCAGTCTGTACCAATTTAATGACACACTTTTCTGCTGAATCTATCTCTGTCAAGGACAATTCTTCAGTTATAATCTTCTGATCTGTATGACGACAATTCGCAACAAATCTTCTGATCCATCCAAGAACTCGAATAATTTTTCCGTATTTTGAAATTCTTTCATGATACCCAGAAAAATCAATGGCTGTGGACACATTTATTGAAACGATATTTTTTCCTTTCTCAGATTCGATTGCCTCTTCATCTCTGTAGTTTTGCTTAGGCCAATTTTTTGGAGATTTTCTCAACCATTGGGGTCCCTCCCACCACTTTGAATCTATCAGTTGTTTCGGTGAACAGCCACGGGAAGGAAGGTCTGCTGGGTTGAGATTTCCAGGAACGTGATACCATGCGTTTTTATTGGTCAAACTTCGAATTTCCCTCACTCTATTCCATACAAACGGCTTCCATTTCTCATCATCATTTATCCAGGATAAAACTGTTGTCGAATCAGACCAATAATAAACTAAAATAGTAGGATCAACGGTGTCAGTAACGGTTTTGGATAATCTGGCTCCTATGCTAACAATTCGAGACGAGGAATAGTCATTCGTTTAACAGGAGAAACTCTAGATTTGGCTTGAACAAGTTGAACATTCACGCCGTCACATGTTTCGGATCTCAAAAATATTGCTGTGGCATAGGCCTGTAGACTAGCATCACAGAAAACATGTAAGCTGCAGTGGTTTTTTCCTTCTGTAGATTCAAAGAGCCATCTAGGGATATTTAAGTTCAGAAGTGTAGAAATTTCTTCGACCCAATTCAAAAAACTTCTTTTGATGTCTTCCTCTGCCTCGGTATCCCAGCCCGTTTTCAAGCTCCAGATCTTCTGTAATAATATTTTGGGGTAAAGAGACACCGGACATGAAAATCCTATCGGATCGAAGAGTCGGTGAGCGGTTGACAAAATCACTCGTTTAATGATTTCGGTATTGATTTCTCGAAACCATTCTGAATTCAATTGCAATGTATCTGAGTTTTTATTCCAGAACAATCCCAAAACAGAAAATAATATATTGGTGTTCATCGGAGAATCATCAAGTACTGTATGCTCCCACCCTCTCAGATCAAATTTGGCATCGGCAAATAATTTCGTGGAAACTTGAATAAAATCCTGAATCTCATCTCTGCTATCCAGGCTCGTAACGCAGTTGTCAACATAAAAACTTTTAAGTAGCTGAGTAATGATCGATCTTGTTCCATCATTAATAGAATTTTCGAGGCAATGCTTCAGATGGTATTCGATTACTGCTCCTAACAAGAATGGACTGCAGGTGACTCCAAAAACTACCCTTCGGTGACGATACGTTTTCAGCGCTCCGGTATCATTCAACCATAAGATACGAAGAAAATCTCTTTCTTTGATATTCAAACTGATTTGCAAAAAGGCTTTTCTTATGTCATAAACTATTCCAAACTTTGAAAAACGAAATCTCATCAAGAGAGAGGGTATTAACTCAATCAGATTGACTCCTTTCTCCAGACACTGGTTCAGAGATGGCTGATTCTTCTCTCGAGCAGAGGCATCAAAAACAGGTCTTATCTTTGTGGTGGCACTGTTTTCTTTGACTACATGGCGATGAGGTAAATAATGTCCCTCTTTCAGTAAGTCTAATTGAGTAACTTCTTCAATGATGTCTTCATCTAACCATTCTCTGAATACTTCATCATATCGATCCGATATCCGTCTGCGTTGAGTTTCTTCAGCAAGGAATCGATACGCTTTTTGGCAATTCCATAATTACTTGGTAAGGGAGGGTGATCTTCAATCCAAGACATACAAACTTCATACCTCCCGTCAATATTTCTGGTGATTGTATTCATAAATTGGGCCATGATGAATTCCTCGGCTTCTTTCTGAGACCTTTTTTCCGCTGGATCACATATACCAAGGACATCTAAATTCCATAAATCAGAAATTGATTCATTATTCGAAAACATTGACATTACCATCTTTGATTTCGTATTTTCGTTACTGCTTTCATCGAGTTTCCCCATTGATGTCCAACCTAACCGTGTTTCTAGCGCTACTAAACCGCACTCTAGCTCGTAACGGTTTCCAGTGAACAATTTTCCAGCTATATTAGCACCGATCAGAACATCTATTGGTCCATCTTGAGAATCCGTAATTTCAATACCAACAGATTGTAACTTGTCAATCCATGGACCCTTACGAACACAAGCCACATTGCTACATATGATAGATTGGTCAAGTGCTTCAAAGTTACAAGCATTCTGATGCGATAGCATTTATGTTTGACAACATTTGTTTTTGAGCCACCAAAAAGTGCGTGAATAATTTCTTCTTGTCGCAAACAATTATAACCCATGTCTTCAGCTATTGTTTTTGTTATATATGACTTCTGAGAACCAGTATCAACAATTACTCTGGCTGTCCTAGATTTCTTGGAACCATTCAAGTTGACAACTAATGTTTGTAGGAAAACTTCTGAAAAAGAACTATTCGATAAATTGTTCTCTACATTCGTGTGTGCTATTCCAGATGGCTTTGATTCTAAATCCTCGGGTTTTGGACACATAATGGCATGATGTCTCCCACCACAAATGGTGCATGTAATATTCACACTTACATTTTTTAGAAATATGTCCATATTTGAGACATTGATGACAGCATGCTTTTTCGATTAATTTTTTCTTACGATCGAATAAAGTCCACTTTTTGGCCTCTGTACAAATTTCACTCGAATGAATTCCATTGCAGAAATTACATTTTCTCTGAAACTTATTATTTATCAACCCAGAAGCTGTTGGCAAAATCTGCTTGGGGATATCATTTTTCTTCTTGAATTTGTTTTGAATATCAAATCCTGACGTAGCCAATGTTATTCTCTCTTCGTTTTCCACTTCCTTTCTGAGAAAACTCATTAATTTCTCTAGGCGGTCTTTGAGAGTAGAATCGGTATCATAAAAACTACTCTGCCATACTCTTATGAGATCTTCAGGTAGGCAAGACTCTATTAGGGGATATAACATAGCCGCACAAGTATCTGAAGTAACATCAAGTGTTTCTAAGGCACGTAACTGAGATTCCATTCTATCATAAAGACAGCTCAAATTGCTATTATTGGAAATGTTGTTCAAAACCAGCTTCAGCAACTCACGAACATAAAATTCTACCAAAAGATCGTTTCTTCCGAATCTTTTCTTCAAACTATCAATTACCTTTGGATAATTTTTTGCACTGGGAGGGTAACTATCGACAAGTTGACGAGCCCTTGAGTTAGGTATCGTCGCTTGAATAAGATACTGAAACTCATCTTCTAAAGCAATGTCGTCATCATTGTCAACCCGTTGAAATTGACTCCAAAAGGAGAGCCAGTCCTTAATTTCACCGCCAAACTTTTTGAACTCAATTTTTGGCAACTTCAATTTTCTTTTCGTGTTACTTGAGCACTGAGAAATATTGTCTGCAATGAAATCCTTGTTCGAAAGGTTGTCAACCATGAGTTTCACCTTATATTTGGTAGAATATTCGTCAGCTGTTGATATTCCCAATTTCAAAGCATCATCATCGTCTAGCAGAAAATCCACAATTTGTTTGTGTAAATCCATCAGAATATCAATTTTCTGTTCAAGAAGGTTGATTTTACTAAATATGCTAACCTTATCTGTATCTGTTTTTGTGAACAAATTCAAGACATCGTTGAAAACTTGGTCAAATGAATTTCTTTGGACCGCAAGTACCTTCTTCACCATTTCCATAGTCGCGCAGTTGAGTCCTGTCACGGTCGCCAAATGTTAGTTATTCGAAAAATTCACCTACCCGGTGACTGAATACGTCAATGAAGGACAATATATGGATGTGAAACAGCACAAATACTTGATAATCCAAAATAAAACGTTCAATATAATTTTAATTTTTTTTTACTAATCAATTATGACATACGAGTGAACATCAAAAATCTTTTCATGACATAAAACATCAAAAAATCTCTAAAAACAATTTCTTTTCAAATACATAGATAAAAATAAATTCAACTATCTTCAACAGCTACACTCACATTAATAAAATTTGGAGCCCAGATAGCAAAAAATATTTTCTAAATATTTTTAAAAAATTGTTTGTTAAATATTTGTAGCGACAGATTTTTAAATATTAAACAAATATCTCTTTTAAATATTATATAAATATTTGTTATAAATATTTATGAAATATTTGTTTCGAACATTTATTAAATATTTGTTATAAACATTTATTAAATATTTGTTATAAATATTTATTAAATATTTGTTATAAATATTTCAATAATTATGTATATGATTGACTAGTTAGAATTCTTTGGGATCCTGCAAAACCATTTCCCTAGAAAATGAAACACTTTGTTATTTTATAAAGATTTTATTTATTTTCAAAATTCTTCCTGATGCTGTATTTCCCTAAAAAAGAAAACACATTGATATTAATTATTATTATAGGCGAGAAAATTAATAGTCTTCATAGTTGGGTAGTTTTAAGAAAATCCTACATAGAAAATACAATTAAACATTTTGATAAATGAAAAGACACTTTACCTGTTCGTTGCAGTCTGCTTATTTATACTTAATCTGGATTTCGCAGTAGCTAAAAACAACGACACAGATTTTTTTATTGACTCGTCAGTCACAGAACTGTGTCTTTTTCGAACTGCAGCTGAAAAAGAAAAAAAATTCTTTTGTAATTATTATTTTCGTATTAAACTGTGACAAACGTATTCAAGCATTTCTCACTTTCGGCAGTGCAGCTTTCTGTCTTAAAGATAGAAACTACTGGAAATTATATTACTAACAAAACTCACCAACAACAGCTTCATAAATTTTCATGGAGCAAAACGGGATTTTTTTCTTTTTGCCTTGGCCGCTGTAGAGTACAGATAAATCTCTGGCGAATATCTTTTGCATTGCCATGTATACACTTTTGTGTGGATTGTGTCCTCCGGCTAGGTATAGAAACATTGCCTGGAAATAAAACCATATTTTATCACTGCAGGAGCCTACGTTTATCATTTTTTGTTAATTACAGAACCATAATAAGTTAACTTACTAATTCTTTCATGTGTATTGGTTCTTGAACCATGGTATCTACATCCTCTAATTGTTCTTTTGTCTGGCATGGAAGTTTTTTGACAACAGAATCGGAATTCTCCGATAATATATTGGCATGATCGTTGGATTGGATTTGTTTACTGTCATGACTGTTCATAAAAGTTTCCATTCTAGATAGAATTTCTCTCGATTCTTTCATGTAATACTTTATTTCTGTTAGTTCTTGGAGTACTGGAGTTAAATCTAAAAAAAACAGTTTATACAGTGTGAATTTAGTTTTTTTTATTATTGTTAAACAAGGTAATTATACCTGCAGATACTTGCTTTGACCCCGAAGCAAACTGCCCAAATCCTACATTCCTCATATTCGGTGTTTGGCTTGAAGTTGGTGTTGCAGTGCCTGAAGCTGAAAATAAAAAAGGGTATTTTGTTATATGCATAATTTAGTTTTCCAATTATTATGCCTTATTCAATACTTCTGATGTTTCTCATTATTGGAGTTTAAAGAACCATAATGATTAAACGTGCCGTCGTGCTTTCAAAATCGCGAGTATTTTGAAGACCTTAATATTCATTTATACTTCAATAATAAACTATTTTTTTCCACCACCACCTAATAATAAGTCAATATTTTACCTCCTAACAAAAGGTATTGCAGTGCCTGAAGCTAAAAATAAAAAGGGGGATTTTGTTATATACATAATTTAGTTTTCCAATTATTGTGCCTTATTCAATACTTTTGATGTTTCTTATTATTGGAGTTTAAAGAACCATAATGATTAAACTAAAGCTATGTCAATTCAGCGATCTTACAAAATTATGTAAACATTTATTGTTAACAGTATATATTGATCAAATTTACTTCAACTTATTTTTGCTTGGGTTGGTAATGAATATAATATGATTCATGACATGAAACAATTCAATATAGACTTGAACTTACAAAATGAACATTGTGAATTTCCTAATATGATGTTTTTTGGTGTAGCACTTATCGGAGTCGTATTTGATTCTACTCGTGGTTCTACTGAAAATAAAAAAAAGATAGAATGACAAATAAAATAACTTGGTATGTGTTTCACTTACTATTCACAGATGGAGCTGAAAATTTTTTTCGGATCAAGTTCTGGCCCCTATTCAATGGTATGTGATCATCTGAAGACTCTGAATCAGATGTTAGTGATTTAACTTTCCTTCTCCTCTTTCTTTTACAATCGCCACCTTCATCACTTTCAATGTTTGATGTGTATGTTCCTTTCTCACACATGTCTTTTGCCATTTGCAAGTCTTTGACTGATTCGGCTTTACAAAGAGCATCAAGCCAATAAAACTGCCCCTCGGGCAGATCTGCATTACTGTCTATTAGTTTCTTTATTTTCAAGCCATTTTTACCTACCGGGTATTTGTACTTGGTTTTTTCCGCATTTCCCCATGAAGTAGGTATATAGTCAATAGCGTTTTCTTCCGTCCAGATTATAATATCCCATGAATGCTCCATTTTCAACCTATTTTGATTAATTGATAATTTAAAAAATTTAAATACTGTTTTAAAATAATCCTTTTGTTTAACTGAATTAGAGACTCTTTATAACAATAATTTATGTACAAGTACATCTAAACATCTAAAAAATATAAAAAGTGTATATAACATAAATACCTACATAAAACATTTTTTTATAAATTTTTCACACATCAAGATGAAGTAACTCAAATGCTACATAATATCCCTTACAATTAATAACCATTGCTTTTCTTAAAATATCTGTCATATTGATGTAACATTTGTTATCTTCCACAAAATGTTTGAATTTAAATACTCCAACCTTCTTAGATTCAATGGGATATGTATAAAAATTTTGAAGTTGACTAGAAAAATATCCAACTAATGTTTTTGTTTCAGTCAGGTAATCGACCACTTTTAACAAATAACATCTATCCTCGCATCTATCTTTTACAAAAACATAACAGTCATTTTTATTATACAAATTATATTTTATTTTGAAGAAAGATGTCTGGATGTAACTGAACGTTTCATTTACAATAAACTTATTTAGTTTTACATTTTCATAAGTAACACTGGTATTTTCTGACAAACGTTTACAAAGTTGAACAAGAGGCTGATTGGGTTTTCTTAAAAATCTTTTAAGTTTTCCCAAATAACTTTCAAATGGGAAGCAACTGATTTCATTTAATGTACAATTGAAATTTAGTACATCGTCTGCCAGATGTAATAAATTATGTACATTATAAATGCAGGACTCTCGTCCATAAATACGGGAAAAATTTTCTACAAAGCTAGTCAACATTTCTTTTGCTGATAATATCCATGCTGTACCAACAAAACGTTGACATAATAATATTCTCAAAGCCACATGATACAATAAAAAATGGTCATATATGTCCTTGTGTAGGATATTACAGAAAACAACTGGGCCCAAATACAACAAAATTAATCTGAATTCAGTAGCTTTAAACCTATGCAGGTCACTGAAGGATTTTGGTTTACGACTAAACTCAGATGGTATATAGTAGGAACAATATTTTAATCTGCTTGACATTTTTTCTCTTAAAATAACTGGCAACCTGACCATTTTTCTTGAATCACACTTCACTAACCAATAACATAATATTTTTCTCATGACTCCCAAGCAGCATAAATGCATATAATCAAGTGAAAATTGTTTAATTACATTCAATTTTTCTAATGTTAACAACGGAGTTGTAGATATATGATGCTTGGGACATTCTTGATTAACAAAATCTTCATGTGTGCGTTCTCTGAAGTTAGTATTTAAATATACCATCCTATTTTTATAATAAATACCTTTCTGATGACATCTTTCACAACCAAACTCTCCATTGTGCCCCACAATACATTTAATGTATGAACGGGCTGGTGCATCGCAAGTGAAACAAAGCAAGTTAATTGTTACATGTGTTTCATCTACATATATTCCATTTAAAATCAGATCATTTAGTTCCAATATAAAATCTTTCAAATAATTGCTAAGATTCTTTGGTTTAGTAGAACCACAATAAAAAGCAACTGGAAATGGAGGTATTTTACAATTAGCATTATAGACCCTACATAATATAGGCCAGAGTTGTTTATTACTGCTTTTAAATAGTGGCAGACCATCTATATTAAAAATCAGTTTAATTTCAAAATCTTTTAATAGCAGGTGATTTAAATCTGGTATTTTCAAATAATGATATAAATTATTTCTAATTCCAAAATAAACAAACTCTGTATCATCCTGGAAAACAGTTTTTAAACATTTTTTTTTAGTTCTTAATAGTGTTCGGCCATCTACAGGTAAACTAATCGCGGGAAAAACATTTTTAAGTCCCTTCAATAGTCCACTTAGCTGTACCAAATTTACATTATTTTTGGTTGCCCATGATCTTAAAAATGTCTGTAATTTTTTACTTTGATCAGTACATTCATCATTTAACTTGAACAAAGTTTCAGAATCTAATTTGCCATCACCCACATCGCCACAGTCGTTTTCATTACAAAACAACTGATAATAATTACTACAATCATCTAGTCCCACAGGATTAAAATTTGAAAAAGACTGTTGACTAGTACTTGGAATTATTTCTGATTCATATTGTTGACCAATATTTTCAGATCTTATTTCAGATTCTGTATTTACAGAATTTACATTATTTAATGAATAACGTAATTTCTCGATATGCTTTTTTTTAAAACGGTATTTTTTACAATATAAAGAATTACGTTGCTTATTATCCATATTACTACCTACCTGAAATACAAAATAGACCTAACCTTACTAATAGCCGGACAGAAGCACGTGAATAACACAATCACTATAGTGTACACACACAATCTGAACAAAAAAATAAACACAACTTCGAATACACACAGAATAACAATAATTCACAAAATATAATGTGTCTGAACTGAATGGTACCTAGACAAACAAAAATTAAACAGAACACGAAATGGCTGTCATAGATAATACAAGTCACATGGCTCGATGGCTGATTGTTTACGACGGCGTTCGTTTTCATATGCAACGCATGCTCAGTCAGTACACTATACTGTGTGCCATGTTGACGATATCTGATGAATAACAATTTAAATCGTAAACATTAAACAACACTAATGACTTCACCTTGTGAATGTTTAAGTAACTGAATTTAATGTATACTGTTCGTAACGAATATTCCAAATGCAGGTTGAGATTATCAAATCGCAAAATGAAAAATAAAAGAAGAGTAAATAATACGTTTATTTTTATTTTACCACCCCAGCGAATATAATAATTATATTCAACCGGCAACATTGAACAGGACGTTCTTCATAGGCAAAGGGAGCAAAGCATGAGCAAGGACAAGACAAGGAACAAAGATTCTACGTATACCTAGGTAGCGGGGGAAATAAAACACAAAAACATTCAAGTTGAATGTTTTTGTGGGTATTTACCCAAAATATGGATTTTTCAGAGAGATAGGTCAGGTAGGAATTTGAATGTTTGGTCTGAATTTCGAAATTAGTAGGTAATATACCTAATTTATTTAATGAATAATATGAAAATATTAAACAAATATTTTTCATATCACTACTCCCATCGAAAACTATAGGTGGGAATAATAGTTTTCAAAAACGAAATAAACTCAAATGGTATTTATGTAGCTATAACATTGTGATTCAATTGAGTTACCTAACTTTTATATTTATCCTTCTGACAATATTTCTAAAATATGTTTATAATATTAGATCTTGAATATTTTGTATCCATACAAAAACGAATATTTATTTTATATGTTATTATTAAAATATTTCTTTCAAATATTTTAGCAATATTTATTAAATATTTGATACAAATATTGTATAACAAATATTTAACAAATATTTGTTTTAGATAACAAATATTTATAGAAGATATAAATATTTTTTTAATATAAAGAAAATATTCAGCAAATATTTGGTGCTATCGGGGAGGGTGAAAATAAAGTGTTGTAAACTTCTCTACGAATGGTAACAGGTGACGTAATAGTGATAGATGACGTCACAGTGCCACTCTGGCCAATAATTTTACATAGGACCTTATGACAAGTGATATCTCGTTTGAAAGGCATTGACATTGGCTACATAGTCATATTAATTTTGTTTGGGTTTAAACTAATTTTGACGGATAAATTAAATAAATACCAAAATTATTGAAATTATTTTTTTAAATTTAATTAATCAAATATCAACAATGGATTCTTATAGCAAGTGTTCGAAATGGTTTCCGTCTGCTTCCTGACAGTAATACATCCTATTAGTAAATTCTCGTCGTACTCGTTCGAATGTGTCAGCTGAAATTGCATTGCATTCTTCAATAATTCTTTCTTTCAAAACGCCAATGCTATCTGGTGCCGTAGTATAAACCTTGGATTTCAAGTACCCCCGTAGAAAAAAATGTTATGGTGTCAGATCTGGTGACCGAGGTGGCCATTCTATAGGACCTCGCCGGCCGATCCATTCACCTCGATATTTTTCATCCAGGTAACGTCTTACTGCACCATAATAATGTGCAGGAGCACCATCTTGTTGAAATGTTATTTCCAGATGGCCGAATTCATCTGGATTATCTTCCAGAATTTCAAGAATTAACAGCTCAATTGCAGTTTGTAACATCTCCAGATACACTTCACCGCTTAAATTTGAATTTAGGAAGACAGGACCAACTATGTGGTTTCCCAAAATACCTGCCCAAACATTGACTTTTTTCTGGAAATTGGGTATGTTGTTCACGAAAGGTGTGAGGATTTGTGTCACTCCAATACATTACATTTTGTGTATTCAAATTTCCATTGAGGCAAAAAGTACTTTCATCACTAAAATAAATTGTTTTTGTGTAATGTGGGTTTTGACTAATTTTATTTGTCATACATTCACAGAATTCGAATCTTCTGTCGGGGTCGTCATACGAATGGTGGTGCACCATTTTTAACTTGTATGGATGAAATTTATTTTTAGCCAACACTCTCTGTACTGTACTTTTACTTACTTCACAGATAGAAGCAACTTTAGTTGAGGAGGAAGTATGGTTTACTACCATTCCAGCAACTATATCAATTTTTTTATCATCACTAAATGTTGGTCGACCAGATCGTTTGGCATCTTGAACACTACCTATTGCTTCAAACTTGTGAAGAAGCTCCCTCAAATAAGTTCTCGGGATAGGGCGATCATGGGTATCTCTCATTAAATAAACGTTCCGCTTCATGGAGATTCTTTCTAGATTCACCAATTATTAAGATAGCTGCTACTTTGTCGGCTTGAGTACGTACCATTTTGCCTATGTAAACTATTAAACGTCTCGTTAAACAATAATAAAATTAAATATTACTATTAAATTAAAAACTTCAATTTTTTTAACAACCAACCAGAGGCGGACTGAAAAATCTACAATATTTAAATCTGAAATAATAATTTTGGTATTTATTTAATTTATCCGTCAAAATTAGTTTGAACCAAAACAAAATTAATATGGCTATGTAGAGTGTGTCATGTGACAGTGGCCAATACCAAATTTATTTTTTTAAATGCAACCCCTTTTTAGGATTTTGTAACAATAGGGTAACAATTAGGCTGGGCGCCAATTTTGTTACCTATTATTTATTTAAAATAATAAGGCAAGATAAATTGCAACGGCGACTCAATGTGGAGAGCACCTCAGGTGTGAATTCGGAGACCAAACTAATATCAATTCAGGGAGTAGTCTTACCGGTTCGCGGGTAATCCTACTTTATTTAAGTTATTGAAGTTATATTGAAGTTAATGAGATAATAAATGAAGTTAAGAAACGAAATGAATTTAATAAGTTAATAAATCAAGTTAAGAAATGTAATTAAAGTTAATCAAGAAAGGTAAGTGGGCGCCACCCTGAATAATATTAGTCGACTAGTTTTTCACCTCACCACTCTCTATCAACAAACCTGGAAATGTTGGAAGGGAAGGAATATGAACAACGTTGTTAAATTTACAAGTTGTATAATGATTAAAAAAATTATCACAGGAACATATAAAAAAAATTGATGGTTTTTGTGTTGAAGCACGTTGGTTTTAAATTATTTCACTGGTTACTTCCCTTGATTTTCCACGTGTCTGATGGTAGGTACAAAGTTCCAGACTGTTTTGTGGTCTCAGGTATGTCTCAGGTAACTTCAGGTACAAATTCTCAGGCAAGTCCTTAGTAAGTCTCAGGTACTAAGTAAGGCTCAGGTACTAAGTAAGGCTCAGGTACTAAGTAAGTCTCAGGTGACTCAGGTAACTTCAGGTACTCAGTAAGTAGGTACTCAGTAAGTGCTAAGAAAGATACATTGTATCAGAAATAGTTACAATCTTTTTCATGTAAAATTCAGGATATCTGCAGTAATTCGTTTTACAAGTGTTTAAGAAATTTATTTAAGAACGTGGTTCATAAAAAAAATATATCCTGTATTTTACTATAAAAAAAACAAAAGAAGCAATGAAGAAATGTGATATATGGTATTATTAATTATTAAGGAAATCTTATTTATTTCCATTCATCAAAGAAATCAAAGAAACAATATCTAAATAATATAAAAACTCAATTTTATTACTTATTTCAATCACAGAAGGTGATAAAAAAAATGTAATGAAAAAATGTAATCCGGAAATATAATATTCTAAGTTGGTATTTAGATTGAATTAATTAGTTAACTAAATATACATATTTTAAAGACTTCAACTATATACATGTGAACCTTTTATCACCTGTATAAGAAAAACTAGAAAAAGAAAAAGAACAAGATAAAAAAATATCATTGTATGTGTGTATCTGGCGCTTATCACTAGAAGGGAAAAAATATAAAAGCGAAAATCATAAGAGATGTTGATAGGAGAAAAGGACTGGCTACTCGCCGTCCGGTAGATATTTAAATATTACAATGATAGTGGTCAAATATAACGTTACACACCCCTACTACCAGGAAAAAAAAATTTTTTTACAAAAATTTTTTTTTAGAAATGCAAAACATAAAAATTTCATGATGCTGAATGAAAAGAAAATTATATAACACATAAATATTACCATGTGTTATCAGAAGAGAGTGAAACACTGATTAAAAAACATTTTCAAATTGAAGAAGGAAAAAGGAACAATTTTAAGAACCAAATAATTAATTAATAGAAAAAAGAAAGATACATAAAACTTTGAATGGTAAATTTTGAGAAGAAAGGAATAAGTACCAGGTACCCACATACAAATCAATAAGAAAATTGAATATTTAAGGTAATTAATTCAACCTTTGATTTGATGATAGATCACTGTATCTGTGAGTTCTCAAAGATAATGTCACGAGATAAGATACGAAAAAAAAATGAGACTTCTCACCAGATACATTGATTATCATCCATAAAAATTATATGGTTATCATAGGTGTTATTATATTCAATATACGTCCGTCTTTTCTTACTATTACAAAAAAAAATTTATCCATTAAATTTAACCCCATAAAAAAAATTACGCAATAAGGGATGCAATAAAATATAGACAAATTGAATCCATGTCTATAAGTGAAATATCTAAATCAATCTTTCGGAATGATTATAGATAGAGATGGGTAATGAACAAGTAGATACAAAAAAAATAAGAAGACAAGATATGAGGTAAGGTATTGAATGTAGATAAGCAAAAATAATTTTTGCAATGTAAGTTGATATCTCGAGCATGTAGATAAAAATGTTTAAAACAATTAAAATACTAAAAGTTTTCAACAAAGAGGTAATGAAAATTTTAAGATAATTGAGAAAATTGAAATTTCAAACCTTTAAGATAATAAAATTTCAAGATAGTTGAGATAATAAAAAAAATTTGATAACTAAGATAATGAATTAAGATAATAACTTTCGATATCCCATGATTTATCAGCAAATATTTAAACTAATTGCAAAGTCAAATTGCCAATGGTCTTCCAAAAAAAAAATTTTATATACCGTTTCGGTATATAAATACAGACAAGACATTATTTGCCTGCAAAGATAAGATAAAGATAAGTACTATAAAATATATTATAGTACAGTAGACAAGTTTCATCCCTTGTCCACTTTGGAGAAATTTGTGTCGTCAGATGTCGGAACAACGGTGAAGTCTGGCAACGTTTGAAGTGCACCCTTTCTGCAAATTGTAGTAAAGACTAGTGATGGGCAGAATCGAATACTTTTGAGAATCGGATACGTAGTACTCGAATCATTTTAGGAATCGAATACTTATCCGAGTACTGAGTTCTCGAGAACAAAGATTGTATATGGATGAGGACGAATACGATCGAACACGAACACCGATACACTAACGTATTAACAGATACCGGTGCCTGAGCGAACTCGTTTTGTTTTCACTATTCTTAGGTTGTTGATCGATCCGTCTGAGTCCTCAATCGGAATTCGGAATCTGTTAACAGGACTGGCCCGTGACTGACCTACGGATTATTATTTCCGATTCCGAGTTTAAGCGATGCTATGCCGAAATCCGAGAACAGCCGGTATTCGAGTACTTGG
>CAJUYH010005732.1:0-22289 GCA_910591685.1 Galerucella tenella | reverse complement strand
AAAATATACATTTTCGAATTTCTTGGATCTTCTTAGAAGGGGATGAGCAATTTCATTCAAAAATATTGAGCCGTTGAGGAGATATTTAGGGGTTTCCATACTTTTTACTAACTCTATATAAAAATACTTTGTATTGTTGAAATCTTCCTACTTCCAATTAACGATAGGCGTTGTTCCTTTGTAATGCCAATGGCAAGACATATTTTAACGCCTGCGCAAAACAATTGGCAAACTTCACGTGGCTCCTTTTAATGTGAAACGAAGTCTAGTGATGTATGTATTGCCCTGTATATAAGTGAACAAGTGAAGGTGACATTTTAAACGACACGAGATAGGAAAGTCGTATAGTTCCTCATGACTCACTCTGTATAATATAATATCTTCACATAATAAAAAACCTCAATTTGTATATTATTATTAGTAGCTACCTGTAATTTCAATACATGCATGTTGATCTATGCGTAATTGTTTTAAAATTACGAAAGTATTATTTAGCGAAGGTAGGTCACGGACCGATATTATGTTTTTTTTAATAAGATATTCTTATTTTAAACACGTACGATTAGTACAATTTGTTTCAAAACAAAATAGACATAGAAAAATAACGTACGATAGTAGCACGAACATTTATCTACAATTGATCTGCACTCTGCAGAAACTAGTTACCGAAGTGACCTTGATACTAAAAAAAAAAAATTCGCAGAAACAGTATTTTCAGCATATATTATTCCAAATAAACGATTGTGACCTGCCTTATATTTTAAAATTAGTCGCAACTGTACAGCGTGCTCCACAAGGTTGTCCCAGATAAAAGGTACATTTTTTGAATGGAACATCCTGTATTTCACTCCAATCATAACCTCAAGAGAATGTTATCCCCTCATGATATAGAAATTTGAACAACTAAATCCATCCTTTATAAAAAAATATCGTATGTCCATGATGAATGGGGATTTTTAGCGAAAGATTAACCCCATAAAAATTTTATCCTACGCCCATGATATAGAAAGCTTATCCCTCATAAAAAATACATCGAACGTCCATAATGTAATCATAAACAATGTTGATTATGATTCAAAAGTAATGGATTCATTAATAAATGGCCCTTATACTAAGTTACCAAATGATCCTACCAAATCAATTGAAAACAAAATGTATAAGACACTTTTCAAATTCAAGAACGAATTTGCTAACCGTGAAAGAACAATGTTAACAAGGTTTACCAAAAATTCATAAACAAAACATACGATTACGACCAATTTTTGTAGCAGTATTAATTCCCCATGCAGCAAACTATCAAATTATATATTAAAAATCATTGAACCCCTTGCAGGACAGACGGATACATCAAAAATAGCAATCATTTTTTAGAAAAACTATCAGATTTAAAGTTCAACAATAGTACATTGTTTACCGGGTAGGAAAAGCTTAACATTCCTGGACGACTGTGAAGATTGCTAAGTCGAGGCGCAAGCCGAGAGTCCAGGAATCCAGGAATGTGGCTTTTCCTACGAGGTAAACATACTATTTTTCCGCAAATCGTTTAAAATTCGACAGATATTGATTGATTTAAAAAAAACGCGATAATTTTATTCCCAAATAAATGGTGCTTTGAAATTCCTAATAAAATTACTTGGGTTACTATGGAAACGTATTGAGGTTGAATTGTCAAACTTGACGCTTATAAATTTACTTGCTGGTGTTCTCGAAAGTAAAATGATAAGTGATGATGAAATTTCCATTCCTGGGACTCCTCCAGAGCTGGTTGAGGCAGTGAATACTGCTTCATTAGAATTATTGCCAAAGAAATCAAGAGAAAAGTACGAAAATGCATACAGACGTTTTATGGATTATCGCATGAGTAAAAATACGAGTTCTTTCTCAGAAAATGTTGTAATGGCATACTTCCTAGACCTTTGTTTAAAGATGAAATCTTCAACATTATGGGCCAATTATTCAATGCTGAAGTCAACCCTTGCACTTAAACACAATGTAGATATATCTACATACTCAAAACTTCGTTCTTTATTGAAACGGCAAGCTCAAGGTTATAGGGCAAAGAAATCTAAGATTTTAACGAAGGAAGAAATTGGAAAATTTATCCAGGAAGCTCCAGATAAAGAAAATTTAATGATTAAGGTAATTTACAAGGTTTTAATTTCTATTTAGATTATAGCTTTATTTATTTTTTAGGTGGCTGTAATATTTGGTATTTCTGGGGCCTGTAGAATGGATGAGTTAGTCCGAATGACTGTACACGATATAGAAGACTTATGCCCAATTTCACCAACCATTTCCTAAAGTTAGGCAATACCTAAAACAGATTTTGGAATGACAAAATAGAATTTACGTTTAACCATGCGCTAAGAAAGGCCTAAACATGATAGAAAATACCCAATATTGTCACTCTCAAGTAATTCTTAGCGCGTGGTAAAACGAAAATTTCACTTAGCAGTTCCAAAATTTGATTTAGGTATTACCTAACTTTAGGAAATGGTTGGTGAAATTGGGCATACGAATCTAAGCTTTTAATCAGCATACCTGATTCGAAAACCAACAAACCAAGATCATTTGTAATTAATCAGATCTACTTGAATGTTTATCAAAAGTATGTTTCGTTAAGACCAGAAAATATGAACAGTGACCGATTTTTCTTTAAATATCAAAGCGGAAAGGGTTGTAGACAAGTGGTAGGAATTCATCAATTTAGAAAAATGCCCAAAATAGTTGCTACTTATTTGAACTTGGTAAATCCGACAGAATATACTGGTCACTGCTTTCGTCGGTCTTCTGCAACAATATTGGTTGACTCTGGTGCCGACATAACTAGTTTAAAGAGGCATGGCGGATGGAAGTCATCAAACGTTGCTGAAGGATATATCGAAGAATCGCTTAACAATAAGGTTGAGGTGGCAAATAAAATTTTCACAGTACAAAATATTCAACAAAATGACCCTACCACCCTGCATGTTGTCCAAAATGTTTCTCATAGTTCTAAGAGTGTTCCTCCAATGTTCAATAATTGTACTAACTGTCAAATTACTGTAAATATAACAAATTGATCTTAAAAATGTATTCAGCAATGACTTGATGTTTTCAAAATATAAATTAATTCCTTATAAGCAATGTTTTTTCAATCATTTATGTAGAACACTAACAACTGTACGGAAATACCATTTCCTTACAGTAAGGAAATGACATTTCCTTACAGTAAGGAAGTCCTGACTTTTTCTTCGAGAAAATTTGACAGGAATGTCAAAATTTCCTAGCGATTTGCGGAAAAAGCCATTATTTGGTCAGTTTTGATGTAGTTAGTCTCTTTACAAATGTACCGGTACAGAAAACAATAGAACTTATCAAATCGAAATTAGAAATAGATCAGACCCTTACAGAAAGGACCAAATTGAGCGTAGCAGCAATAATAGAATTATTAAAATTATGTATAACAAAAACATATTTTCAGTTCAATAATGATTTTTATGAACAGAATTTTGGTCTTGCCATGGGCTCTTGCCTCTCACCAATTCTATCGAATATTTACATGGAACATTTTGAAGCCGAAATAGTAAATAATCAAAAATTAAAACCAATTGTCTGGTGGAGATATGTAGACGACATTTTTGCAATATGTCCTTATGACTTAGTATCTCTGAATGATTTTTTAACATATATAAATGAAGGAGAAAAATCTATAAAATTTGAAATTGAAATTGAATAATTTTTGCCATTCTTAAATGTTCTTATCAATAAAACATCTACAGGGTATGAAACAAGTGTTTATTGTATTCCAACATACACTTATAGGTATTTGAATTTTGAATCAAATCATTCTATAAGCGTTAAAAAAGGGGTAGTAAAATCTTTATACGGCCAGAATTATTTGTTCTAATGATAATCATTTCACAAAGGAGAAAACTCTACTGAAAGAAGTTTTAAATGCCAATAATTACCCGGCAGAATTTGTAAATAAAGAAATTAAGAATAAAGAGAAGGGTTCATTGTTAATACCCCAGAATAATAACAATATTATTAATAATTCAGCTAACATAATTTTTAAAAACACGACAATACGTTAAGAGTTTATCAGAAAAAATTTAGAAAATTGGTAAGCAATTCAATATTCGAACTAGCTTTAAATCTAACAATACGTTGAGATCTATACTAACAAAAACAAAACCAAAAAATGGAGAACAATCTTCAAAAGGTTGCATATATCAGATATCTTGTGAATGTGACAAATTCTATTTAGGTAAAACATCTAGACCATTGAAAGTCCGAATAAGTGAACATAAAAAATATATCAAAGATAGGCAGTTCTTTAAGTCAGGTATTTGTAAACATGCTTGGGAAGAGGGGCATAAAATTCAATGGGATTAGACAAAAATAATATTGAAAGAGCCCAATAATAAAAGACGAAAAATCAAAGAAAGTGCTTTAATACAACTAAATGCAGATAAATGTGTAGCTAGTATTTCAGCCGAATGTAGTCAAATTTGGTTACCAATGTTAGAAAGAGAAATTTCCAATAATCAATTACCTGCGTTATCAGGATAGCATCATAAGTTTTCATCCTGGTTCTCTTATGATCTATCATTGGAATAGTTGTTCAATTCAATTCAATTCAATTCAATAATTTATTGCTTCTAAAAATTATACATTTTCATAGCAAGAGTGAACAAATAAAATATAATACATTCAGTAAAAAAAAATATATACCGATATATACATACAATCATATACATATATACATACATATACACATGTATACATATACATAATATACCTATATAAACTGTGTGAGAGTAAGGAAATATTTCAAGATTATCCATTCAAGACAATTGCTCGGAGTTTTAAAACATTTTGAATGTGAAATAGCATATGCTATAGCTTTTGCAGAGTTAATAGATAAATTATCCAATGCAAGGAGTAAGGAATTTGGACTTTGTAAGAATGTCAAGTCAGGGGGCTTCATAGAGCTACATATTGGGCAATCTAATAGAAGATGATAGATGGTTTCGGGAAGGCTTTGATTACAAATTGTACAGATTTCGTCCGGATTAATACGATATACCGCTCCCCTACAAGAAAATTTTATCATTTAATTGTTAGAAAAACGCAATTGCGCTATTGTTCTGGTGATATGGAGTGGAAGTCTCAAATGGAGGTAGTTTTGTGCAGATGTTGATATAGAAAATTTTTTAAATATTGTTAAGAAAGATGAGTTATCTAGAAGGTTACAATCTTTGGTAAAAAGTTTATTTCGGAGACGAACTAGAAGATCTTTTTTGTTGTTTCTAATATTGCAATATGTAATGTTGTCCCAAAAATTCAAAGCATCAATTTGACAAAAGATTTGTTTAATTTGAAGGGCCCAGTTATACCTTTTATCGCACTCTTCTAACTGTAATTGTCATTTGAAACAAATTTTTGGTAGTCTTGTGTTATTCATTAATAATATCTTTAAAAGCCAGTTTAATGCTAATTTAAAAATGTTGTAGGTATAACAATTTTACCCGGCCGGTTTCAAGCCTCAGTGCGAAGTCAGGGGTGTTAGCAGGTAGAAGGAGAACCCTTTTTAGGAATGTGGTTTGAATTTTTTCCAGGGCATCAGTATAGCGTAATCCCCAAATTGGAATGCCATTGCTCATGGTACTTAAAACTAGCGAATCAAATAGATGCATGCGTGTAGTCCATGAATCAATTTTAGCTTTAGCTATTACTGGGATTACAGCGCCTATGGCTTGTGTTGCTTTTGCTATAGCCGATTCAGACATTATTCGAAACAGAGAAGAAGACGAAAAGGTGACACCTAGATATGTGTATGATGAGGTTAGATCTAACCGATTAGAGTTAAATGTGAAGTAATGATTATCTCGCATATGATAAGTACCTCTCGAGAAACACATGATTTTGGTTTTTTCAGTATTGACTGATAAGATATTATTAGATGTGTATACTTCTAACATTTCAAGTTTGTTGCTTACATCAACTTCAGAATCTGCCAAAATCACTAAATCATCCGCATATAATAGCATAAGAAGGTCATTGCTGTTGTCGATGTTAATGCCAACATCCCCACTTTCCCTGAATAAGTCTTCAATATCTGCTAAAAACAATGCAAAAAGAAGAGTGCTAAGAACTTCCCCTTGAAGAACACCAGTGGTTATGTTATGCGAACTTGTGTATTGTCCATTGCATTTGACACGCATATTTGCATTAATGTAAAAATTTCTACAAATATTGATCAGTTTGGAACTTATACCAAGTTTAAATAACTTATTCCATAAAAGAGAGTGATTTACACTATCAAATGCGCGTTTAAAGTCCACGAAAATAGCAAAAACATTACGTCTACGAAGACGAAGATGCAATTGTATAGCAGAACTTAGGACAAATATATTATCGTTACAGCCACGCTCACGACGAAAACCCGATTGACATTCTGGGAGGATGTGACATTCTTCAGCCCATGTTGATAACCTGTCAAGTATTATATGCATGAAAATTTTGACAATGCAGTTAACGAGTGCAATGCCCCTGTAATTAAAAGGATCCTCTATCGGGCCCTTTTTGTGGAGCATAATCATAACCACGTCACTCCAGTTTTTAGGAATTACGAGAGTATCTAAGATAAAGTTAAATAAGGAGCATAAATAGAGAACCCAATTATTAGGTAAGGATTTAAGTAACTTATAGGGAATACCATCTAGTCCGCTAGATTTGTTGTTTTTGCACGAGTTGAATACATAATAAATTTCAGAAGTTGTGACCGGGTAATCGAGAAACGGGTTCCTAGCATCAAAAAATTCAGTATTGTCAATAGCAGAGACAGGATGAAAGTTTCTGTAAAATAATTCCCAGGTTTCAACTCGTAGGTTAGAAGATCGAGAAAAGTTACAACGATAGTCTTTAACGGTTTTCCAGAAAATTTTAGAGTCTCTGCAATTAGATAGTGTTTGTATAATATTTTGGTCATACTGTTTTTTCTTATTAGCGGTCAACTTTTTGTATTCTTTTTTGGAAGTTAAATACACATCTTTTAAGTGATTGTCATTAAATGAGTTTTGTTTACAACATTTTAAATTATGAAGGACTTTTTTCTTTAGTGATATACATTCTTTATCAAACCAAGGGTTCTTAATATGTGCCTGCTATCCTTGTGAAACAAACTGCACAATACCCAAATCAGTATAGCGGCATCATTAATTGCAAGTATAAGATTCTCATGAGATTTTTCTACGTCTGAGATAGGTATTACACGAGGAGAATTCCGTAGAAGTAATTTATAGGGTAATATTAAGTGATCTGGTAACTTAAACAATTTGGTAAGGACTTCTTGGCTATTTATGTTAGGAGGAGAATGTAAAAAGTCGAGGTTTAGAGAACAACAAACTGGAAAATGGTCTGATGAATTAAACAAATTATTTACATAAAAATCCCTTATCATGGAGAGATGCGGGTTATTAACCCAAACGAAATCTATAGTACTTTTGCCCAGAACATTCACTAAAGTAAATTTACCAGGGCGGTCCGAAATACGTCTACCGTTTAATAAAGAAAATCCGTTAGTATTCATGAAATCTATTAGTTGCCGTCCCCTTGAATTTATAGTTTGATCTAATGATATTCTAGTTTCAAACAGATTAGTGTTTTCAAAAATTTCAAGAGGAGCGTAATCTACGTTAGATATGCGCGAGTTAAAATCTCCTCCAATGATTATTAGAGTGTCATTATATAATTCTTGTACACTAGATAAAGAACCTTGAAACATTTCCAGAAGGTATAACAGATCCAAGTTTGGTTTGAAGTAAACATTACATACAATAAAATTAAAGTTACGATCAGAAACTAAGAAAATAACCACCAGGGAGAATTTTCAATTATAGTGCACGAAAACTTTTTCACACAGAAAGTCGAAATACCGCCACTAGCTCTTCCTGTAGACTTCTCCTTTATAGCAACAGAGCTAATTAGATTATACATGGACAAGTAGGAGGGGAATACTTTCATATCAATTGTTAACCACGTTTCCGAGAGACATAAAACATCTGGCATGTTGGTATCGTTAACATAATCTAAAACGTTTCGGAATCCCTGACAGTTCCAAAAAACAATATTAACTGGTTGCTATATTTGATTTTGTGTTTTAGAGCTCTTTAATCCGTAATCACGAACTGGTGACATTTCTTCTTCCCTAGTTCTTTTAGAAGTCCCCGAAGCATGATGTGTGATAGGAACAATTTTAGGAACTTTGTTTATATATCTAATTGTAAGGTTGCTATCAGTCTGTAATTTATTGGAGAGTTCGGCCCGTAAGTCCTTTAAATGTTGTAGCTGATTGGGAGTCATATCTTGATTGTGCTTAATTTTCTCATGTGATAACTTTTTTTTGTTTTTTAAAACTTCAATGGCATATTGTGGAGAGCTAAATGTCAAACGATATGGACGGGTTTTACCATTAACTGGTTTGCCTAGACGAGCCCCAGCCACTACTTGCGGTGAGGCTTCAGAACAAATTTTGCTAATAATATCTTGGGCAGCATTCAGCTCCAGGTTTGGTTGGCTTTCCGGCAATCCAAATATTATAATATTTTTCTCTCGCTTAAGACGTTCTGTACTTTCAGCCAAAAGTTCTTGAGCATCCATGTTTTTAAGAGAATCGAATTTTTTCTCGAGACCTAGCATTTTGTTTCGTAACTCTGAGTTTTCATCGCGCAATGTAGAGATGTCACTAAGACAGTTAGAGATAACTTGAGATTGAGTTGAGATTGTAGCAACCAAATCTTCAATTTTATAATTGCAGGCGGTAACTGCCGTAGTAAGACACGTTAATTTTGACATAATAGCTTGGAAATGATGATCATTTAAATTAGTTGAAGTGAAAGAATTTAATTTACAGTCTTGACAAATCCAGTTGCCCGTATTCGCTGAGGTGGGTACATCCTCTACATTTCCAGCTAACGTTGACCGGACGCACCTCAGGTGACATTGGCGAGCACAAATTGAACATTTTAGCTGATTGTCGATGTCCGTCAACAAAACGGAACACAAGAAACAGGTATTGGGCATTTTTATATATTTGTTTATCGCTTTAATGATATATCTATTAAATAAAAAGGTTACCTCAATGTAAATAAACACAGTTTTGGATAAGAAAACCAGCTGCTATACGAGATAATTAACTCACTACAAACAACACAAATGCACTGTTATCAAGTATAATTATAATGTGATTTGAAATGATTATTTTTAAGAACAAATGGGTACGTGCAAACGGTATGAATTCTATTTGAACACTGAATATTGGAATAGTTGTTAATCGATACACACTTCAATACACAAAATCACCAAACTGAGTTATACATATTTTGAAAACAAAAATAATCATACACAAAAAAGTAACAACCAACGCGTTTTATTAACAACATTTCCAAAATAAGCGAAAAAAAGCGCTATCCCAATAAAAACCGTTCCTGGAACGTGCACTTCACTGGATTCCATTTCTAGTAGACTATCATATCGTTAGAATGACATGAAATAAAATATTTTTTATTATACTTAACAGAAAATACTACATTTTCAACTGTTTATAAAATACAGTAAATATGACATTTTCGGAACAGCGCACGGAAATTTTTTCCCGATCCCTATTTCCGTGCGCTTAATAATAAACACAGATATCCATAATACTAGATATCTGTAACAGTCAATCAAGAGAACCAAAGCACACACGAACACTCCGCTTCAACATATTTAGCAGAGTCTTTAGTTCAACAAAAAGAAATGCAAAAGGGATTGAGCTTCAACAATAATACGAATTGTACAATACAATGAATATTACTATTAATAATAACGGTTCTGTCCAAAATTAATTTTCTTAGAATTACCTACTTGTATCTTTTTTGTTAATTTGAGTTGTATGTACTTACATTTTTACTGTTTTAAAAATAAAAATAAATATTCCCGATTTTCTTAATAATTTTTTGCGATATTTTTTGTTTATGTTGATTTCAGGTACCTAAGTATAATAAAAAATATCGTTCATTACTCGTCCAGAAATGGATTTTCCGTTCTTGCATGACTTTGAATTTGTCACGCGCGCACGGAAAAATCCTCATTTCTGTACTGGTAATGAAATATACTATTATTTACAACTATATATGTAATGTCATCATTACTGACGTTTAAAAAGTCTGAAACTGACATATTACCTACTTTCACTTCCCACCCGTGAGAGGATTTTTCTCTGTTTATTTTGAGAGAATATGTCTTTTTTAAGTTTTTTGAATAAAAAGTTCATTTACCTATTTGATTTTATTAAGACTTATAAGCACACTTGACAACATTTGCACTTCTTAAGTTCTTTAGGATGAGTGAACACAAAATTAACAAGAACTGAACTTTTCGAACAAAGGATTAATAATTTCTGTATGTACATATATTTAGGGATTATTCATATTATTGAAATTGATCGTTATGGTCGAACAATAGACCACAATAGACTCTTGTGAGTCGCAGTGGAGGGCCTTATAGACCCACTCACCACAAACCTAACCTAACCTATGGTCGAACTATTGTGAGATGCTACAGAAACCATTAACCCATGCGTAATTTCTTTGCTTGAAAAGTTCAGTTCTTGTGGTACAGATGATGAACTCTTCATGGTGACTGATGAAGGATTGGATGAAGTAGTTTCGCCAGAGAGCAGATTAGCAGTCTTCGTTTGATTGGAGAACGAAGTATCTACATTGCCTTCCGCCACGGTACTCGATTTCCATCCTCCCAGTCTCTTTAATTGTAAAACATCTCCTCCATTGTTTGTGAACAAAGTTGCTGCTGTACGCCGAAAACAATGCCCGGTATACTCGCCGACGTTATTTGGTTTCAAAAATGATGCTATTCTTTTCGGAAATTGCGATATGGAATTGTGTCCAAAGACTTGATTTTTAACTTTTCCAAATCTCATTTGCATGAAAAACCTCTCATTTGAATTCGTGAACGAAGTTCCATATATTTCTTTACAATTTCAACCCATTTCGTATTTAAAATCAGAAACGATCGTGCTTGATATGTTTTTGTGTGAGGAATGATGATGCTGATCTTTTCTTCCAAATTATCAATATCTTGGACTTTCATCTTAAAAAGTTCATCACTTCTGCAGGCTCCCGAAAGGCCAATTACCAAACCAACCTAAAATGTTGAAAAATATTAATAAAAATAACTATTTTATTAGTGTAAGAATAATAACCTTCAGAACAGGAACTTCTTCTGGTGCTCCATCTGAGAAAGTATCAACATTTTCTTGGGTGAAGGTATTTGATTTCTTCGGTTTATAATTGGCATTTTGCCTTTTTAAAAAGCCATTTATTTTCATATTTTGATATGTCAACCTTGTCTTTGATAATTAAGGTTGTTTTTATCATGGAATACGTAGACCACAAGGTTTACGATTTTTTAGTCTTAGCCATTTCACTGAAGTAGGCAAGAACGATGTTTTCCGATGCAACTTTTGTGACCCCTTTTTTGGCGCACCGAAAACGTCGAAACGTCGAAATAAAAAATAAAAAGCATTATTGTGGTTTGATTCCCAAAAAATAATAGAAAAAATATATCAACCCCTTCAAAAAATTTATCGTACGAAGAAATTTGACCTCGTAAAAAATACATCGTACGTCCATCGAATGGGGATTTTCAGGAATAAATCAAACACCTCAGAAATTCCATCGTAAGCCCATGATATAAAAATTTTTCCAAAAAAACAGCCCCTGTAAAATTAATTTCAACGTACGTTTATGATGAAAAAAAAATTTAATGAATGAATTATCCCTTCAAATAGTTTCACGATGCGTCTATGGTAGATTGAAATAGTCACAAATAGCTCAATCCCCAAAGATAAAAACATGATAAACATGTAAAGCGTTTGGTGACGATGACAATTTTTGCTCACCCAAAAGTGCTTAAGGCGCCTAAAGAATTGACCTTTGATCAGGCACAGTGTTCTGGAAGACGCTGTAAAATTTCGACTACCTAATTATAAAATATGTGCATTTGGGCTGCCTACAATCGGTCAAAATATTATTTAAATATCATTGAGGATTCACTATACACTGGAAATTATTGCACTAATGAATCGCCCTGTAAACAGAATGACACTCAAAACTTTTATAAATATAATATGGTTTGACATATTTTACATGTATTATATCTGTTACGGTGAATGTACACTCTTGGGAAATGTACACTTTTACCTTGAAATGTGTAGGTACATTTCCCAAAAAAGTTAGGTAGGTATATGTAAACTGAATATTATAATGTTTATGTACATTTCCCGGCAAATGTGTACCCCTACCTTCACGTTTTGGTAAATGTATACTCTTACCTCAATGTCTTGAGAAAAGCTGGAATACAAATGCATTAAAAGTGTTCCAGCAAAAAAATATTTATAATAAATATTTCTTTCTCATATTGTTTTTTGAATTTGATTTCGAAGAAGAAATGTGGATCGCACTGCTTTAGTGATGAATGCATTGTAATGCACACTAGGTTGTTCAAGAAAGGGAAGGGAATATAGTCATTGGATTGCAGCCAATACTTTGTAACGCGCATATCAAGTTAATCAAGAAGGGAAAGGGTAATTCCAATGATTATATACCCTTCCCCTTCTTGTATATATTAATGTTCATTACAAAGTATTTGATATCATAAGGGGAAGGGTGAATCCAATGATTATATTCCCTTCCCATTTTTGAATATATTAATGTTCATTACAAAGTATTGGATATATTCCAAAGGGAAGGGAGAATGTAATGATTATATTTATTTTTTTATATTATTTATGTTAGTTGAATGCACATTACCCAAAAGAGGAGGCAAATGTGCACATTTACCGGAAAATGTGTACATTTGCCGCAATATCTACTTTTACCGTAACATATCCATCATTACTCATAAAATATTAGTGATTTTGTCTTGGATGGAAATATATCTACCTAATAAAACTGTTTCCAATACCTCCTTGTAACTGTAAAACGAATGCTCTAGAGATTTTCGTTAAAATTAGTTAGGCTTTTGTAGAAAATTCCACACCACCACTTTTTAACCAATAAGTTACCATGGCAACTAAAAAAATTTCCGGAAATTTGCTCGATATTCAAGTGGAAATTTTTTGAATTTGATTTAATAATGTGGATACCTATACCTGTGAATAATGCAATATTTCTTGTTGATTTTCTTTACTAAATCTCGACATTTCTCTATACACTAATTATGTGTTTATTTTTGTTTTACAGATAAAAATACAATTGGAATCAACGGATTTGCCATTCCAAACCATAACATCAGCGAGGATAATCTCCCGATACAATACGAAGCACTGCAGTCATCAACTGTATTGCTGGTTGACTAGCTATTAGAAACACTTTCAACATTCATCAATCAAATGAAATGAAGTGGTTCAGCAGGAGACAACGTTTAGGTGAGCTAAAACAACTTGTGACTGTCAGTTTTTTGAAAAGTACAGGGTAGATAATTTGAATATCACCGTAACTTGAAAAATAGACAAAATACAAAGAAACCGTTTTTTTCTGAGAAATTGGAATATCCAATAATTTCTTACACTGTTTTGACAATAATTTAATTCATCAATGTGGTTACTTGTGCTGGTCATTTTGCTCAACGCTTTGCGAAATTACTTATTTGGAAACAATATAAGTACAGGGTGTCTCATTATATTCTGACTGTTTTCAAGAGCTTATATCTTCGAAACGGTTCTAGATAATAAGATGCGGTTTCCACAGTTAGGTTTAAAATTACCGTGAGTTTTGTTGTGGCACATTTATATAAATGACGTACTTCCGGTTAACCCGCTAGAAATGTGGCGTATTTTCAGAATATAGTAGATGTAATTTTTTAAATGGGACACCCTGTATAGTTATCAATTTATTGAAAGACGCATATTTTTACTTTATAACGGTACTTTGAAGTTGAAAATCGATGCACAGAAAGCGAAGTTAGATAACTTTATCTAGGATACTGTAATGATTTAGATATAAAGTTGGAACTTTATTAGCTAAAGTGAACTGTAAAAAACAAATAGAAACATGTTTCAGGGCACTCTAAAACAAATGTTCGATGTGTCTTCCTTCTTGGTCTATACATTTGTGGAATCGAACCAAGTTGTCAAATGATGCTGTCAGCATTTCAAGAGGAATATTTTCCATTTTCTGCCGTATGTTATTTTTTAATTCCTAAATAGTGGCAGGCATCGGGTTGTAGACTCTATCTTTCACAAATCCCCATACAAAAAAATCTGGAACAGTCAGGTCTGGAGAATTTGGAGGCCATTATATTGGACCAGTCCTACCAATCCAATCATTTCCAAATTGTTGGTTAACAGATTCTCTTGCTATGTTGGAATAATGGGGTGGAGCCCCGTCTTGTTGAAAGCAAACATTTTGGTTCAAAATACCATCTTGTTTTAACTGGTTCTAACACAATGTGACGTTCTGTCAATGATCGCAATATTTTTGTGATGTGACATATTAACGCCTCCTTGATTATTATTTATTAATAAGATATCTGAATCATTACAGTATCCCAGTTAAAGTTATCTAACTTCGCTTTCTGTGCACTGATTTTAAACTTCAAGGTACCGATAAAAAGTGAAAATATGCGTCTTTCAAGAAATTGCTAAATATACAGGGTGTCCCATTTAAAAAATTACTTCTACTGTATTCTGAAAATACGCCACATTTCTAGCGGGTGAACCGGAAGTACGCCATTTATATAAATGTGTCACAACAAAACTCACGGCAATTTTAAACCTAACTGTGGAAACCGCATCTTATTATCTAGAACCGTTTCGAAGCCCTACTTAATATTTCCAATGGTCAGATCTTCTCTTTTTCTCGGCTTTACCTATTTCTTCCATTATTACATTGGGGCTGACTCCGCAAAAGGGTTCAGGCCCACAGAAAGGTATTTCAGTCCCCTTCTTTGCTAGTTCATCTGCTTTTTCATTTCCTTCTATTCCAGTGTGTCCTGGAATCCATAGTAAGATGACTATATTGTTCTCGCCTAGTTCATTGAGTTTGTCTAGGCATTCCCACACTATTTTGCAACTGATTACACAAGAGCTCAGTGCTTTAATGGCTGCTTGACCTACCTAACCTACCAACCCTTGATAAATAAAGGTTTATCGCAAAATTCCTGAAACATTACTTCAATGCAATAAATGTTCAAAGTGCTCCCCACCTTGTTGCTGAAAATATCCCAATTAGTTATAAATAGCATTCCGAACATTAGTTGCATAAACCTTGCTCTTTAGATATCCTTATTGAAAATCTAATGGAGTAAAATCGGGTGATCATGCTAGCCACTCAATTGGGCCCTTTCTTCCAATCCACCTATTTGGAAACACTTTGTTATGATAGGTCCCTACATTTTGAGCAAAATGTTTTGGTGCGCTCCATCTTGTTGAAACCACATCCGTTGGTCAAATAAGTTGGGATCCAAATTATTGGGGAATAAATTTAAAAAAGTAGAGGAATCACTTTTTCTTGGAGCATTTTTAAGGTATGTTTATCCGGTTACGTCCCCATTGAATAAAAAATGACCTACTAGGCGATCCCCAATAATTCTAACGTAACTAGTTCTGGAATTTGAAACTTAAAGGCATCTACAATTTTTATAATTACTTTTTTTGTACTTATCTCTCATGACCGACCCACTGATCTTTATCACACTAATAAATCACGTATTTATCCATCTTTGAAATATTCTGTACGTCAAGGAGGTTGCGTTAATGGCCATGGTACGATTGCGCACGGCTGGTGTAAACCCCGAAGTAGGAGTGGGCCAATTGAGGCTAAGACTATGGCAAGAAGCGCTTACTCGCTACCTCTGCTGCAGGTAGCCAATGATTCAATTGAACCCAGGTTTGTGACTAAAAAACCCTACAAAATACAAATAAAACAGAACACAGAGCCAGATGCTGCAAATGCAATACGCATATATACAGATGGCTCAAAAATAAAAGAAGGCTCAGGATGTGGAGTTTACTCGAGAGCACTAAGCCTAAGGATTAAGTGAGGAATGGGAAACAATACCAGCGTGGTTCAAACAGAACTAACAGGTATCTCAATTGCCACAAAAGAACTAACCAGAAAAGAATTTCTGGCAAAAACATAACAATCTGCACTGTTAGTAGACAAGCCCTATTAGCCTTGAACAGACAACGTGTTATATCGGGGCTAGTACTAGAGTTCCACAAAGATTTAGCTAACGCCTCGGCAGATAATATTATCCTGAGGTGGGCTAAAGGGCACGATAGGAGAGAAGGTAATCGCATTGCTGATTCTTTAGCCAGGGAAGCGGCTGGACTGAAAATTTTAGGACCCAGTGACACATACGGCCTAACGACTTCGACAATTGTGGAACTAGCCAAACGTTAGACCCATGCTCAATCCCTTAAGAGATGGGATGGAATCAAAGGATGCAGTCTTGCCAGGATCACCCTGGGCGACCCTGGGAAGCTAGCGCCGAAGAAATATTTGGCGATGAACAGGAAAAACCTATGTTTAACAGTAGGATTTCTGACTGGCCACTTTCAACTAAGGAAACACCTCCATACTATGGGGCTAGTGGACACACCCCTATGCAGGATGTGTGAACAGGAAGATGAAACTGTCAGGCATGTCTTATGCGAGTGTCCGGACTGAGTGTGTGTTCGGTGAGTCTTGACCTACACCTGCCGATATAAAGGAGATGTCTTCCAGTGATCTGTCCACCTTCCTGGGAAGGACAGGATGGACGAGGACCTAGGAGGATAACTCCTCGGGAGGATGAACAATGGGTCACATGTGGCCTAAGTGCTGTGAGCCTACGCTCACCCTCCTTACTCTACAGATACAGTGATTCAGAATCTTCGAGAAATACTAATTATTTTCCATGTGACGCTTTATCGAAATGGTAAACATTAGATCAGAAATATTAAGTCACTGTCAAGGAATTTGAAAATATAAAAATATACAGGTTGTTCCGTAAGTAATGGTCCAAGCTGAAATGGATTCTTTGCCTGAAAATATTATAATCAGACTCAACTCCTTGGCAAAGTGGAAATGTCAAAAATGTTTGTTTCAGTAAATTGAAATGAAAATTATGGAGGGCTGTTTTGATATGCGAATATCTCGAAAACCGGTTACTTTTGAGACCAATGATAGGTATACCTTTTTGTCGCAAAAATAATGCAGTTTTAAGAATTTCCAATAAATAGCGTTAACAATAAATAAGTTAATCGCACAGTTACACCAACAACATAGCTAGATAGCTTTTGTGGCACCCTCTAGAAAATACATCGAAACGGATAACATATTATGATTTCCCAGGCATTAAAACCCCTATCTCTATATTCTTACGTTTGTATATCAAAAATATTTCAATTTACTGGGTGAAACATTTTTGACACCCGGTATATTTATTATTATCAATATTTTATTGAAAGAAGTTGCGTTAGATTGTGATATTCTTAGGTCAAGAATCTTCCATTTCACTTTGGTCCATTACTTACCCTGTATATGGTAAGCCGCCCAGCAAAGTTGTATCTTGTAACAAAACTGTAGTATAAGTCTGTACAGAAAGTACGAGGAGTAATAAACCCTAATTAAGTATGCAAAACCTTTACAGGGAGCACCATGAAATTTTTAATAAATCTCTTACTTTAAATTACATTTCTTCCGTAAATCTAAAAACCAGGTAGATCGACCCCGTATTTGTTTCAGTTGTAGCAAAGTTTAGGGTTTCTTCATTGTTAAAGGATTAGCAGATAAGCAATAACGCAATGCAGTGGTGTGTATTTTGGGAAAAAATACGTTTTAAATTATAATATAATAAAAAATGAAAAGAAATAATTATTGGAATACATTTATTACTTACATTTTATTCTATATCTGACTCGGAAGAGGAAGAATCGTTGTTGACATTAATAATAATAGGGTCGATTAAATCATCACAAATATTGTCAATTTTCAACATATTTGCCTCTACTTTGATAACTTGCTCGATACCGTTTGTCCAATTTTCCTTACTAACATGACTTACAGCACTCTCAAACAATTTCACATTTAAAAGTAGTATTTTTTTTCCAACTTCCCCCTTCACCTGAGCCCATATTAATTCTATGGGATTCACAATGATAAGGGGGAAGTCGAAGAACTGATATACCACGAGAAGAAGCTATTTCTTCTACAATGTAGGTTTTGTATTTATTCTTGTTCATTTTTGCAATTCTGTAAAGTTCTTTCCTTAGTGGATCTTTTGGAAACTTAATATTTTTCGAAATAAGCCACTCCAAAAGCTCTGCTTTGCGCCAACGACTTGTGGGCAATGCTTCTCGTAACCGTGAATGGTAACTTGTGTTATCCATGTCCATAACAATAACAGCCCCTTTTGGAATCAGATCCAACATTTGAACAAACCATTCCTCGAAGACATCCCCATTCATATCTTCGTGATAGTCCCCCGTGCGTTTTAAAATAAAAGTTAATAATCCACCATCAACAAAACCTTCAGAACTTCCAACATGGACAAAGATAAGTCTTTTTACTTTTCCAGATGGTGGCTGCAAACCTAACGACAAACCTTCCACGAATGCCTGCCTTCCGCTTTTAATGTTTTCATCTTGCCAAGATTTGGAAACTGTATATCCAGCATTTATACACACATATATACAAAAATATATAAAATAATTATTGTTACAGATTGGTTTGTTTTCTATTATGAATAAACTGTGTTGCCTCCCTTTATCAAACTTACTAAAATTTATGTACCTCTATCACTTTTTTTTATTAAAATTAGTACATCCCGTTACCTCTGACCTAAATCGTATATTCTTTAGCATAGCTGCAACTCATTCGTCCAATACAAAATGTACCTTACGGTATACCCTCTTAAAATATTTTTTGGTACGTCTATGAAATCTACTTAAATGAATGATTTATTACTCCTCGTACTTTCTGTACAGACTCATGAGATTGCTAACCACTATAAATAAAAAAAATACATACAATTGTGAATAATGCAACTTCAATAGGCTAAGATGATGATGTTTTCTTACAATAATTAATATGAATAGAAACGTGAACGTTGAATCAAGAACATATCAAGGAACATACAAATATACCTACATATTATTATACAATTATGTAAACATCACCTTCTAATGGAAACTTTGAAGACTGTAATGAATATTAAATAAACATTCCACATAATTTGAAACTTCTCACATAATTTTGAGAATAATTAGTGATGTAAATAAATAGTTCTGGTTCTTGTGGAAAGCCAGAAATTCTAAATGATTTAAAGGTAATTCCATTAATATGGATATTAAAAGTTAATTTACATGAATATCCGAGAATACATCAATGTCATTTAGGTATATTTTTATTTTGAAATAAATTTAGGAAAGCCGCACGAGATGATTACGAAAGTATAAGGGCATTAGACTTAAATAGCGAAGCAGAAATATAATTAAAAGGGTTCAATAAAACTCGAAGTCCAAACCACAATATTTAATCTTGTTCAGCAAAGGACAATTAGGTTGCTACTAGTCTCGGTAGATAATTACCGGCCTTCTTTATCCTTTATCAATATTGAACTGGGCGCACTTTCATATGGCGTGGATTTCCGCTTTCAGAATGTTTTTCCCAAGCTTTCAGAGTGTTTGGATCCTGGCCCGAACACTCCTATCCTGTTCCTATCCAGTTCCTTCTATTGGTTTTGAGCCGTCTGTGTACGATTTAACCAACCTTAGACGGAAGTCGCCATATTGAAAAGCCACATTTCAGTGACATTAGTCATCGATTTGTGTGTCAACATAGATAACCTTAATATACTGAGATATGTCAAATTGAAAAGCCATGTTAGAAAATAGTGAAAAGGTTATTTATGAGTAATAGTCATTTAAGCCGATATTGAATTGTACAATACTTAGAGATATGAAATTTTTGAATGTACCAAAATCTGGCATAAATTCTCTAACAACAAAAAGTACCACCTTAAAAAGATAAATATGAGAGTTTTTTGTTTCCCCTAATTGGATAATTCAATGTACGCCTCTGGTTTGCTTACGGAAGCCGGCCATTTTCAGAAGCCACTTTGGTCGATTATTCTTTATACAGTTTTGTTCTCTCCTTTTTCTTATTTACCTCGTTGACCCAGACAGTGTTGGACTCATCCCCAAGTGAATGCCTACCAACCAAACCCACCTCAAGCTTGCCGTTACTCCCGCCTCGGAATCACTACCCCAGCATACTTCAAGAAAGTATATATATATATATATTTGGGGACTACAATCTACTGTGAATTAAAGGTATAGATAATAAAATAGTAAATGCAAATTTAAAAACAAATTGTTTATTTGATTTTTTGGATCTAAACTCAATAACAATTTATGATATTGGTGTGAAAAGTAACATTTTAACACAAATATCATACATAGTTTTGTTATCAACTTATAATACTTATAGTACTTCAGGAAAATCACATTTTGACATCTATTGTCAGTTATGTTAGTATTTTTCCGGTTTCCCATTTTCTTACTTTTTTTATAAGTGAACCATTTCACCTACATATTTAAAGCACGCCTCAGCGTGTTTAAATCGAACTTTCAAACACGCGCGTCTTTTAGAGTTACCGTGGCAACATCAAAAACTCGAGAAACGAAGTCTAAATGACAATTACTGATTTGACAGTAACTGTAACGTCAAAACCTTTATTCGAACAATATTTAACCATTTCAATTTTATAAATGAAAATGGAAAGTACAGTTGGTATTGTTTGAGATATGGATATTCCGATTTTCCAAATTGGAGGAAATTGTATTTAAATTAATGAATCTTAAAGATAAAATGCAAATTAGTTAATGTTTCTCTCATATCCATGACAACGCAAGGTATACGTCACGAGCTCAACCATTTTACATTATTAGTTCTTATTTCCATTTCTTGTTGTTGTAGTAGTAATAGATACCAGTATTTATAACGCAAGGAGACGAAGAAGTGGCTGAGGAATCAGCACCTCGCTCATTGGAATGCTCTGCAGGGTCCTAGACAATCCAAACTTCTACTGAAGGGATGGACTGATGGACAAGCCAGGGCAGCCACTGAACTACCAAGGAGTAGGCTAAGGAAGATAGCAGGACTCCTAATAGGGCACTGCTGTATGAGGAAGCACCTCCACAACTTAGGAGTAGAGGAATGTTCCCTATGTAGGGGTTGCGGCATGACTGACGAAACGTCAGTCCATGTTTTCTTAGAGTGTCCACACTGGGCTGTACTACGCAGGCGAATCTTCGGAGTCCCTGTTATGGCCCCTGGAGACACAAGCAGACATCCATTGAAAAAGGTTGAGGCCTTTATTGAAGGGCTCGGTTTCATGGATGCCTAGGTAGCAGGAATGGCACAATGGGCCCGCCAGTGGCCTCAGTGTCGGAACCTTGGCTTGACTTGTCCAGGACAAGGCTCGCCTGCACATTTAGTAGTAGTTAGTAGTATTTATAACTTTTAAGTGCACTAATAAAAAAATAGCGTGAAGTATTCGTGTATAACTGGTCTCTAAAACAATTGCTCTATTTCTATTTCTAAATAGCGCGTGTTTTAAAGACCTTAATATCCACTTAAACTCTAATATACTATTTTTTTCATGCAGCTCGAATTTAATTTGTCAGTTGAATTTTAAATTTTTTCGCAGCTCAATTTTGTGAATAACACAAAAACAATCATATAATTTATTATGATTGGGATATTCAAATCTAGGAATGTTGAATTTTGGGATTAACGTTAATTTGTTTATTTTAAAAAATAAATTACAACCAATGATTGGTGTTGATTGTATTATAATTGTTGCTATACACAATGAATATTTTAATTAGAAACTGTGTAATAACATTGAAGGTCTCAAAGTATTAATGACACTTTACATGGTTGTAAAACTGGAACCCGTCTAAGGTTGTTTTTGACGTAAGCATTTATGTACTGATTCACTAATTATTATAATTAAAAATATACATTTAAAAACATCAAACTTGTACAAGAGAATAATTGACATTATTTAAAAAATTATCAGTTACCCAGTATACTTTTTGGCATCTATGTTACCAAAAGTTATAACTGTAAGAAGTAGCCAAATGTGGGGCCATCTAAATTAGGGCAATTCAAAAAAACCGACTATTATTATTTTCATTGTGAACCCTGGAAAATCGGTTTAAAGATACCTTTAGAAAATTCTTAACAAAA
>CAJUYH010005731.1:0-22293 GCA_910591685.1 Galerucella tenella | reverse complement strand
CATGAAAAGATAATCTGTATGGTTTATAATAAATTGGTTTATCTGACATCAATTCAATTTTCATAGAAATTTTATCTGTAACACCTAATTGTTTCATATTTTTAGCCACTACATCTTTATATTCATTAAGAAGATTTAAAAGTTCAATTGCCTCATTACCTTATAACTCAGTTTTAATTTCATCCATCTCTATTTTCTCTTTATTGACTTCTTTTTTTAAACCAATCTGACTTTCATCAATTTTAACTTCTTTACATGTTTCTGCCCTAATTAATTTACTGTCTTGTTTGAATTGTAGTTCTTTTCCGGAAATATTTAGAACTGGTACTATTGAATTACCGTTATCATTAGTTCTTATGACACAATGAGGAATAGCATGATCTTCACGAATACTGCCCTCAATGCAGAGTTCATGATTGGGGAGATCAGTTTTAATTGAAATATGACCTAAATAATCATCAGGTATTTTTATATCTTGCTCAACTTTCAAAACAATTTTTTGATTTACATTACAAGGCAAGTTATTAATATTTTCAATTTTTAATTCATCACTTCTACTTGTTATCTGTACATTAGGTTGTTCTGTGAAAGGATGCCCTACTATTAAAGGTACATGTTGTGACTCCTTTGGGACTACATGAACTTTACATTTTACATTGACCCCTTCAATACTTATTGTTGCGGTAAGAAGTCCCAATGGTTTCACTAACCCATTACCATAACCAATTAATGGTTGTACATCATTTTCATAGAAAGAAAGTCCTAACTGACTCAAAACATCCTCTCTTATAGTTACACAACTATTACCTAAATCTATATAACATCTTATCAAATGATTATTTATTAATGCATCTTTAAAATACTTTGAGTGTGAACTTTGGTTTTTTTTTTGAAAAATCTTTATTTATAACAATTCAATAAATACAATATTGTTTACAAAAAATTCTCTAATCAGTGCTGACAGCTCTGGCCTCGAGAATAACCTGTATCTTAAAAACTAAACAGTGTGAACTTAAATCTAATTTATCCCAAAATGTATGTAGAATCTCTACAACTCTAAAATTTGTTTGACTACAAGTTCCCCAAACCGGTAACAGATATCGCAGATGTGCTAAGAAGAAAGCATTATATACATTTTTTTTACTCTGATTTGTTAGGTAATTTCTACATTTAAATAAGGCCGAGATCATTGGTACTACTTTCTCAGAAATATAGCTTACATGTTCCGACCAGCTTAGTCCATCGTCAACAATCAACCCAAGATACTTTATATTTGTGACTCGCTCTAATAATATGTTATCAATACTAATATTAAAATCTTCATGTTTTTTGTTTTTTTGTTTAAACAACATATATTTAGTCTTTTCAAGATTAATTTTTAGTTTATTATTGTACAACCAGTGCATGTAGGATTTGAGATCGGTGTTGACTAATTCATTTAATTCTTTATCATTTGTTCCTGTATAAACCAGGACAGTATCGTCTGCAAAAGCAAAATATCTACCCCTGAGGTTAGCATACTTAAGGCTAAGAACATATAGGGAGTACAGCAGAGGACCAAGGACGGAACCCTGCGGCACTCCATATCCATTCGTAGCCGTATCACTTTTATTTTTGTTGATTTTGACATATTGGCTTCGATCAAGTAAATACGATTTTAGAAGGTTATATACAGGGTGTCTCATTATATTCTGACTGTTTTTAAGAGCTTATATCTTCGAAACGGTTTTGGATAATAAGATGCGGTTTCCACAGTTAGGTTTAAAATTACCGTGAGTTTTGTTGTGACACATTTATATAAATGGCGTACTTCCGGTTTACCCGCTAGAAAAGTGGCGTATTTTCAGAATACAGTACATGTAATTTTTTAAATGGGACACCCTGTATATTCAACAATTTATTGAAAGACGCATATTTTTACTTGATAACGGTACTTTGAAGTTTAAAATCGGTGCACAGAAAGCGAAGTTAGATAACTTTAACTAGGACACTGTAATGATTTAGATATAAAGTTGGAACTTTATTAGTTGAAGTGAACTGTAAAAAACATATAAAAACATGTTTTAGGGCACTCTAAAACAAATGTTCGATGTGTCTTCCTTCTTGTTCTCTACATTTGTGGAATCGAACCAAGTTGTCAAATGCTGCTGTCAGCATTTCAAGAGGAATATTTTCCATTACCTGCAGTATGTTATTTTCTAATTCCTCAATAGTATCTAGCAGGCATCGGGTTGTAGACTCTATCTTTCACAAATCCACATACAAAAAAATCTGGAACAGTCAGGTCTGGGGAATTTGGAGGCCATTCTATTGGACCAGTCCTACCAATCCAATTATTTCCAAATTGTTGGTTAACAGATTCTCTTGCTATGTTGGAATAATGGGGTGGAGCCCCGTCTTGTTGAAAGCAAACATTTTGGTTCAAAATACCATCTTGTTCTAACTGGTTCTAACACAATGTGACGTTCTGTCAATGATCGCAATATTTTTGTGATGTGACATATTAACTCCTCCTTGATTATTATTTATTAATAAGATTTCTGAATCATTACAGTATCCCAGTTAAAGTTATCTAACTTCGCTTTCTGTGCACTGATTTTAAACTTTAAGGTACCGATAAAAAGTAAAAATATGCGTCTTTCAAGAAATTGCTTAATATACAGGGTGTCCCATTTAAAAAATTACATCTACTGTATTCTGAAAATACGCCACATTTCTAGCGGGTAAACCGGAAGTACGCCATTTATATAAATGTGTCACAACAAAACTCACGGTAATTTTAAACCTAACTGTGGAAACCGCATCTTATTATCTAGAACCGTTTCGAAGATATAACCTGTTGAAAACAGTCAGAATATAATGAGACACCCTGTATTATCCCTCTAAATCCCATTTTTGCCAACTTCATAAGCAGTAAATCCAGACTCACCACATCAAACGCCTATCTCAAATCCACAAACACTGCAATCACTAATTGCTTATTATCTAGAGCTTTTGATACAAAATTTGTAAAGTCAGCAGTTGCGCTAATTGTATTACTATTCTGGACGAAGCCATACTGGAACTCATCAGAAGGTACGTGTGCATTTAAATAGGATAGGTTATTTATTATTAATTTATTACTAATACTGAATTACTAGAATCTACTCGATTGTCACTAATTACATTTGTATTATTGTTAGAATTAACAGCTGTATTATTTTTCTTTCTTGGACAGTCTCTAGCATAATGTCCAATAAGACTGCACTTGAAACAAGTTACTTGTTTTGGCTTTCTTGATGTTACATCAACTGTTTTATCATTTTGCGAATAATTTACATGTTTTGTACTCACCGATCTTCTTATATGAGTTGCCCCTGCTTTGAGGTCTGGCAGAAGTTCGTTTACCTTTTTATATCTGCTTAATGGTCCCAAAAAGTCCCTGAACCTAGTATCGTTCAATCCATGGACAATCCATTCAATCTGCTCTTCTGGTGGCATATTGCACTTGGTACAACGTGCAATTTTTTCGAAATAATATTCAACTATGTCTTGGTTAGGTTTCCATTTATAATTCTGGGCTTCCATTCTTAGGTCTACTAAACTACGCTTGACAGCGAATGTATCAGTTAATAAGTCCTTCCATTCTTGCCATAAACGGTTTTCGCACGGTAGACTATCACGCCATGTCTTCGCTACTCCTGCTAACTTAGAAAGGGCATAGTGTTTCATTGCTACTTCATCCCAGTCATAGAGTTCACCAAATTCCTCAATTTTTAAAATCCATTGATTTATTTCAATGTCATTTCTAACTGGATCGAAAACGGGTAGAACTTCATGCATATTTTGAAAATATCGTGGTCCATCCATCATGTAAGTAAGAACGTTATTACCTTCGGCACCTTGTATTTCTCTGCTCTCATTGTTAGCATTGGACATTTTGACTCGTTACCAATCAGCTTCTCACTGATTATTCAATAATTATACGGCTTCTCACCAGTAGTTTGAACAATTCACCATGCAAACTCAGTTTCGCACTGAACAATGGACATGTGGCTTCACGCCGATTGAATATCCAATGATATCTGGTTAATCCCACTTCTGAAAAACTGTTATACTCCGTAACACGTCAGGAAAATGATTATAATAAAAACCCTCTGTCTTATTATCTGGCTTTTCTTTAATGATGAAACAAACTTTTAAAATTATACATGTAATACAAACAGCACGAGTCATCAAGTCATGTTCTAACCTTACTAGCTAACCATGTAATCTTCTTCTTTTTTTTATTCTTGGCCTCTACATCAATGCATACAAAATCCCTTCTAAGTATGCAACTAACACTACGTCTCACATGCAATGCGAGACGCATACTAATAAAAATGCTTCACTATGACTTTAGGAAAGGCACTTATTGCTTCAAATCCAGCCCATATTTGGTGATGTCTATTTCCTGTTGGCCATCTGATGAACAATGGTGATAGGTCATTTATTGCCAATGTAACACGCCTTGTTATGTACATAGCAGTACTTCTTCCTATATTGAACCTCTCACATATTGACCTGTAACAATGAAACATAAATTCTCTTTATTCATTATAAAAGTACGTGCAGTCATCAAAGCGTCGAAATCACGCTGTTTGTTTGACTTAGTTCATTCATTTAAACTTTCACATTAAATTTGTTAATATTGAAGTATTATTGGATTGGATAAGAGAAAAATAAGCTCACCTTGATGAATCGGGCGTGGCCAGTCTCCAGATGGCAACTAGTAACTGCTTCTCAGGTAAAATCATACCAGTTCCTGCAATCTGTCTTCTAAGCCGCGGTGTTATTATATTAAGCACATAGTTAAACGTTTCTCGGCACATTCTAAAATGTTTGAAGGTATTAAGAATTATAGTGAGGAAATAATCAACAAATAGCAGTAGGTATTACTATTAAATAAATAAAATACCTAAAATGTGACTTGAATTCCTGGTCACTTAGTGCAGGTAACACTTGCTCCACATAGTTTTCCAATCTTGGGATCACAATTCTTCTATTAAGCCAATCAAGGCGTTCTAAAACTTGTAATTCGTCTTCACTACTTTCTGATGATGACGACGAATCAAGTATCTCATTCATTATTTGCAAACCCACTGCCACCACATTCAAAACATTGCGTCTATCGTCGGCCATATTTTATTTAAAAATAATTATTGCTGTCAGCTGATGCATCAACAAATACAAGATACTGTTCTGTTCACGGAGCTCGATAGCGCCAACGCTCTGAATTGGTACTAAAACCTCCCCGAACAGCTCGAATGGCGCATGAATAGCGTTTGCGTTATAAGCACGAACACACCCTTAGTTCATAGATAAAGGATGCCTTAGTTCAATAGAGTAGATAGGCAACAAGTTCTGTTCTCTGATTACCGCGCCCTATGACGAGTGTAGTCAGAAACATAACAAAAGCGGGAAGCGCACATTTAAAATTTGAATTTCACTAGCGACACAAGAAGATTGTTTATGATTGTATAAAAGAAAAAACTTTTATACTACATAAGTTTATTCACAAGTTGGTTAATAATTTTATTAATAATATAATAATATACACTTTTTTATTACCGTAAATATTTCATATCTCTAATTTTTTTAGTTATTTTTTGTGAATGTGATATCTTTTTGTAGCTTCAATTTTTATTGGATCCTTTGACACAACATTTTCACTTTAACCTTTCAATATCTTATTAATATTTTTCGACCATACCAAAATGTGAAAATGGTATATTCTTCTGATAATATTATTATAAATATCATGCTGATCACAAGTAAACGGATTTACAATATTTTGTGATAATATTGTGGTTAATATCGTTTTGATAATTTCTTTATAGCATATTTTGGGCAAAATATCTGTCAGTATATAAATAGCTTCGCTATATAAAAGTTTTTCAGTTGAAACACCAAATGGTGTCTTTGAAATTGACTGTCAATTATAAATCTATCCTTTGAATTCAAATCTTCTTCATTCCCCAATAATTCATTTTTACATTTGGTACAGTTGGGAATATTATTTGCTTTCAAAGATTTTTTCGCAATATACCCCGCAATAAATGTCAAGGTAGCTCTACTTATTACCTATAAATTTTTAGGAAACTGAGGAATAGGTACATCTGGCACTTCCAACAGAGGTACAAGTTACATTTTAATAAGACAATGGTACTATTCATTCACAGCGGTCAACTAGAACACGGATAGTGCAGATTCAGCAAGTCTCGAGGATAATCAAAGTTTATAAATAGGATAAGAGAACAATTAATATTCATTCTGGCATAAATCATAGTAGTAACAAATATCTTTTCTTTTTACACTTAGTACATAAGTTTCATTGTATAAATATATTTAATATAATTTGTTTTAAAAAAAGCAAGTTTCGAATATTAAAATATAATTGGCGCAGTCAGTAGGATCGCGAAAGAGTCCTAGTATTGGAAACTCGTCGTTTTTAAACGTTTATTCGCGATTTGAACTTTAATATACGGTGCAATTCGAAACTAAGTGAAAACCCAAGAAAAGAACTTTCCTGACGGACAGCAATTGCAGCTGAGCCTTCAGAGAAATAGAAAACATACCTGGACGACAGCAGTTGAAGCTCCTCATCCAGAATCTAATACAGTATCTACAGTCTACTGGACATGAAGTTGATCATCGCCCTTTTTCTGTAAGTACTTACTTATGTCATAATCCTTTGCTCATATTCCTTCAAGTGATATATCCGCAGAGTTTTTAGCAACCTTAATCTCTAATTTAAATTCAACTGATAATATTTCCAATTCTACTATAATAAATAAAGAAAACCATAATACAATGGTAGTCCCACAATTTGATGTTAAGATGCTTTGTATTTTACCTCCTTTTGATGGAAAACCTAGTGAATTATATGATTTCATTAAAGTAACTACAACTTTATTAAATCAATTTTACGATAGAACAGCCGGTAATGAAAATTGCATTCAAAATATGTTATTATTACACGGTATAGTTTCAAAAATTATTGGCAAAGCCAAAGAAGTTATTTCAATTTATGGTTATAATGATTGGGATGATTTAAAAACAATTTTAATACAAAACTTTGGTGATCAAAGAGATGAAAACTCATTGACACGAGATTTAGTTAATTTGAGGCAACATTTTAATGAACATCCGCAACAATTTTATCAGAGATGTCTAGAAATTTTGAATATAATATGTAATTATATAGATCTTCATAATCTTGATCCTAATATAATATTAAATAAAAAACAATTTTTTCAACAACAGGCTTTAACTACTTTTCTCGCAGGTTTAAAAGAACCCTTAGGTTCAACAATTAGAGCTATGAGACCCCCTACTTTAGCAATCGCTTTACAATATATACAAGAAGAAAATAATATCCGCTATTTACAAAAAGGTAATAATTCACATAATTCACCCCCTCATCAACCTTCGTCTAATAAAAGACATCAATTTCCTATGAGACATCAACCTCAGTTTTTTCAACCATCTACATCTTATCAAAATTATTCCAGACCACAACAATGGCAAACTAACCAACAGAGACCATTTCCCCAAGGTCCAATTAATGTAAATCCTAGACAACTACCCCCACAACGATATTTTACAAATCAACAAGTTTTTGGTAAGCCCCAAAAATCCCAAAATGTTTGGACAAATAAAAATTCACCTCAACAAAGACCCACACAAAATCATAAGCCTACTCCTATGAGTATTTCAAGTACTCTTCCTATTCCACGCCATCCTCCTACAAATTTTAACAGACAGATACCTCAGAGACAATCTCCTCAAAGAGCTTGGACTTCTGAAGAACTCTTTAATTTTGACCAAGACTATTACAATGCCAATACCGACATAAATGAACATTATGAAAGTGAGGATATTGTTTATAGTACGGACGATTATAATGAAAATTTTCGGTTGGATCCGCAACTAATAACAAACAGGTAACAGAAATAAATGCCCTCTGTGACAAAACAGAACTACCTTACATTGTTATACAAAACCCCCCATTAAAACTCCTCATTGACACTGGTTCAACAAAATCATTCCTTAATCCTGATATTTGCTTTAAACATTATGAAAATAATATTAAGCACGAACCATTTATAGTAAGTTCAGTTTTTCAAACTCATTCTCAAGAATATTCTAGTCAAATTCCATGTTTCAAAGAATTTAAAAATAATAAAAATTTGCAATTTGGACTTTTCAAATTCCATAAGATTTTTGACGGTTTTATAGGTTTAGATAATCTTAAACTTTTGAAAGCACATATAGATTTTTCAAATTCAAAATTAATTACTGAAAATTCTATTTTACCTATCAAATATTACCAACCAGATAAAACTCAATTTTATTTCATTCAATTAGACCCTCATTCAATAAATCCAATTCGTGTTCCCGTTGAAGAAAATAAAGGTACAATATTTTTACCTAATCAAAAAATCAATAATGCATATTTAAGAGAAACCCTAACCGAAGCACATAACGGTATGGCTTGGGTTGAATTAATTAATGACAGTAACGAAACAATTTCAATGACTTTAACTAATCCTTTAAAAAGCAACTCTATAAACTTAAAAGAATATCATCTATATACAGCTGAGGTTATACCAATAGAATCCCAGAACGCAGATGAACAAATAGACAGTAAAAATCTCATTAGAACTGATCACATGAATTTAGAAGAAAAAGAAAAAATAACACAATTATGTAGAAAATTTTCAGACGTATTTCATAGACCAGATACACCCTTGACATTTACAAATCAAATAAAACACCAAATACGAACTACTGACGAAATACCAGTACATACAAAGTCATATAGATATCCCCACGTACATAAAGAAGAAGTACAGAGACAAATTGGATCAATGTTAGACCAAGGTATAATAAGACATAGTCAATCACCCTGGTCATCACCAATTTGGATAGTACCCAAAAAACCAGACGCCTCAGGTAAAATTAAATGGAGAATTGTAGTCGATTATAGAAAAATAAATGAAAAAACGATAGACGATAAATACCCCATTCCAAATATATCTGATTTACTTGACAAATTAGGCAGATGTCAATACTTTACGACACTTGACCTAGCCAGCGGGTTTCATCAGATTGAAATGGCCGAAGAAGACATTCCTAAAACGGCATTTTCAGTAGAACATGGTCATTATGAACATGTCCGAATGCCGTTCGGTTTAAAAAACAGCCCATCCACATTTCAGAGAGTGATGGATAATATTTTAAGAGGACTACAAGGAAAGATATGCCTCGTATATATGGACGACATAATAATATACTCCACTTCGTTACAAGAACACCTAGTCAATTTAACAAAAGTTTTTCAAAGACTTCGAGATTCAAACTTGAAGATACAATTAGACAAATCAGAATTTTTGAAAAAGGAAGTAGCCTTCCTTGGACATATAATAACCCCCGACGGAATAAGACCAAACCCTGACAAAATTACAGCAATAAAAAATTATCCTATACCAAAGACAACTAAAGAAATGAAAGGATTTTTAGGACTCCTCGGTTATTATAGAAAATTTATTAAAGATTTTGCACGTATTACGAAACCATTAACTGTATGTTTGAAAAAGAATGCAAAAATTGAACACACTTCTAAATTTATCGAATGTTTTGAAACTTGTAAAAATCTTCTAATTAATGAACCATTATTACAATACCCAGATTTTGAAAAACCTTTTAACTTAACAACTGACGCAAGTAATTTTGCAATTGGTGCAATACTTTCGCAAGGACCCATAGGTAATGATAAACCCATTGCATTTGCTTCTAGAACATTAAATGATTCAGAACAAAATTATTCTACTATAGAAAAAGAAATGTTAGCTATAGTATGGGCAGTAAAATATTTTAGACCCTATTTATTTGGCAGAAAATTTAAAATTTTATCAGATCATAAACCATTACAATGGTTATTTAGTTTAAAAGAACCAAACTCAAAACTTATACGATGGAGATTAAAACTAGAAGAATATGACTACGACATTGTATACAAAAAAGGAAAATCTAACACAAACGCTGACGCCCTTTCAAGAGTAGAAATTCATAGTATAACTACACAAAAACCTATCGAAATCCTAAACGGACATTTAGACACTCAAGATCCTTTTGACATAGACATAAATAGAACCTTAATAAATAATTATACGGAACAACACCGTGAAAAAACGAAATTAATGTATGACCAACTTAATCACAAAATTACTCAAAGAAAAGAAAAGGTAATTCAAGTCAGAAACGAAAAAAGAGATCCCCCAATTAATTACGAACCAAGTGTTAGAATATTTACCAAAACTACTGAGAATAGAAACAAATTACTTCCCCGATTTGCACCAAAAACAGTCAAATCTAACAATAAAGTGACAATTACAACAGTACATAAAAAGAATGTCAAACATAAAAAGAAAACGAATTCTAACAGACAAAATTCCTTACAGGTTATCAACGACAACATGTCAGAAAATAAAAATCCAGAACCTGGAGGACAACCCCGGTATACTACCCCTGAACCTGGGCCCAGCAAAGGTCCAAATTAGTCAGCATGACTTTATTCATTATTATAACTTAACCCCTATAGCATTAGAATTAGATACTTTAGAATATTACTATAAAAATATAACTAATACTATTTTTAAGTCACAAAATACTACTTTGCATTGGAATAGCCTAGAAAATCTAGATAATGGAATTAATTATCAATTACAATTAGCACAACGAAAGTTTCAAACCCTTTATCCTTCACATAGAATTAAACGAGGTTTGATTAACGGTCTCGGAAGCATAATAAAAGCAATTTCTGGAAACCTTGATCAAGCAGACGCTGAAAGGTATGATAAAGCCATAGAGTCTCTCCAAAATAATCAGAAAAATATCATTTCAAAAGAAAATCAACAAATTTCTTTAACCACACGTTTAATTGATAATTATAATAAAACTATAACTTCATTAACCAATAATCAAAAATCAATAGCTAAAGAAGTAGAAAAATTAAGTACGGTCCTGGACAAATTAGTATTTGAATTTGATAAGTTTATCTACATTCAAAATACCTTGAATCAACTAAATCTTTCTTTGCAATTAATTATTCAACTGTTAACTGATTTAGAAAACGCTATCACTTTTGCTCGAATTAGTACCTTACACAATAGTATTATTAAGGTAGATGAAATAAAAACAATTGTTGAGAAAATACTTCAACATTATAACCCTAAACAAATATTATACGTTGACAATGAACATTTACTAAAATATTATGACGTCATTTCAATTGACGCTTATTTTTCAAATTTTATGGTTGTATTTGTTCTGAATTTCCCAATTCTTCATCCTGAATCCTTTAATCATTACCACCTATATTCCATACCTACAAAAAACCTAACTACAATTATACCCCCTCTACCTTATCTGACAATAAGTAAGGAACTTTTCCAATATTCTAATAAAGCTTGCAAGAAGTTAGACATTACTTATCTGTGTCAAAAAGTTTCTCTACAACTTCATAGCAAATATCCAGACTGTATTAGCCAAATCCTTCAAGTCTCAGAAGAAGAAGCCCTTTGCCTCTATGTTCCAGTTTCAATCCATAATGTACTAATAGAAGCAATGACAACCTCTCATTACATTGGCATATTTCCGTCATCAACGAAAATTTCAACTCGGTGCTCAACAAGCAACATTCAAGTTCTACAAGGAGTTTATCTAATCGAAGTACCGCTAGGATGTGAATTCAGCACTCCCGATGAAAACTACTTCAATTCCAAAGAAATAACAGTAGAAGAACCACTTACTCTTCCGAAGATTCAAACAATTGCTCATTACCCCTCTACAAAAACCAAAACTATCAAGTTAGAAAAAATCCATCTAGACGAACTACAACGTATTCATCAAGAACAACAGCTTCTACAACCCTTTTCCTATGAAGACAGCTCTTCTTACATCACTAACTTTTGGACTCCCCCTGTATTTATCATTATAATAATTTGTATATGTATAATAATCTATAAATATCGCAGATACTTTAAAAGAAGCATAAATCAAAACAAGAAAGAAGAACAAGAAGTTCCATCAACAAGCAACCAAAATTCATCAGTTTTATTTGTCCCTTATAAAACTTCCTCAGGGGATGGACAAGTTACATTTTAATAAGACAATGGTACTATTCATTCACAGCGGTCAACTAGAACACGGATAGTGCAGATTCAGCAAGTCTCGAGGATAATCAAAGTTTATAAATAGGATAAGAGAACAATTAATATTCATTCTGGCATAAATCATAGTAGTAACAAATATCTTTTCTTTTTACACTTAGTACATAAGTTTCATTGTATACATATATTTAATATAATTTGTTTTTAAAAAAGCAAGTTTCGAATATTAAAATATAATTTACAGTTTCATTTTCATTTGTAGTGAGAAAATCTCTCAAGTGATCTAGTTCTATGGATTTATCATTCTCACAATTTGATCCAGGAAAATGTGGAGAAAGAAAATTATTAATCAATAGTGCTTTGAATGAGTTTACAAATGACTGACATGTTTTATTGATATTCCTAACACCATGACTCCTTATACTACCAAAATAATTTTCCAGTGGGTCCTGATTGAAATTTCTTATCGACAGAAATTTAAGACCTTTATTTTCTAATTTTGGCCAGAGGTACCTAAATCCTTTTTATGTATGTATCCAGTTGTTAACTGAGGCTGGTACATATTTTGAATTGTTGATTTTAACAAATTTGACCTTCTTAAAAGTATTTATTGTCTCTTTCCAAAAGTCCATATGGGATGAATATTCATCAACAGCACATCGAAGTTTATTTTCTTCTTTTGAATTATTAATTTTGGCACCATTAACACTGTCAAAACATTTGTTCATAAACAAAATGAATTCTGCTGTTTCACATGCTTCAGAAGGCATCTCTTGGTCATCAGCTAAAACCAAAAACAAAATTCATGATAATAAACAAATGGGCTAACAAACTATGCGAATAATCAACATAAAAATTAAAATTATAAACAAATCTCTTGGTTTCTGTATGACATTAACATTTCATGAAATTTCACTGAAATAACTAAATTAAGATATTTATTTAACCATAAAATCTATGTACAAATTTAAACAAATATTACCTAATCGAGCTAATCCTTTTAAAAGTGCTGCAACCCGTTGACTGAATATTTGCGCAGCCATGGATACTTTAATTTTTTTGGAGTTGTTTGTATGTTGTTCAGTAATTTTATGTAGCATTTTATAATTTGTATCATTATTGGAATCGAGATTATACGGTTTTCTCAGATGTTCCCACTTAGCGTTCATCTCGCCTGTAGTAGGTACCCATAAAAATACAATCACGATCAAAAAGATTGTTCCTTATACATTTTAAAAGATAAGGAGGATAGTATAGGTGCACAACCTCTTCATTATCGATAAAAAAACCAAAACCTCGATTTTCCGTTCCCTGTAAGGCAAAATTTCTTTTGGTTTCTTCGTATAAATGGTTTATTGCTGCTCTATTTGGTCCATCCTGATCAGAAACACTGGCCACTACTTTTAATCCAGATGTCCTAGCTGCACGTATCACTTCTTTAAGTGTTTTGGATAGTACGGCAGATTTCATATCTCCTCTATTAAAGTAGTAGGCCAATGGTTGTTCCCATTTTTATGGATACCACAGGCCATGAATACCATGGCTTTATCAGCTAATCGTTGACTTCTGTTTTCACCCCCATTATCTTCCAAACCTTCAAACCGATCTTCCCTAAAATTATATTGTACGGATGGATTCAAGGATATTTCGTCAAAAATTATTGTACAATATGTTTCTAATGTCTCCATTTTAGACACAGTTTTTCCAACTGCTTAAAAATAACTTTGTTGATGCCTGTTTTGAACGGGACAGTACTATGCAGGTTTATAACAGTTTTTCTTGGCAGAGCAAACCTTGTTTTGGAGCATTTTGTAGCCTTTTGGACTTTGCTTTAGGAGACCTAAAGAAAAAATTGTATATTCCAAAGAGCACCTTCGTACTTTTGGAGCAATTTTTTGCAGCATCAACTGGCCCTTAATAAAATTGAATGATGCTTCATTTAACTTTGCTCGCATAAATTATCCTGATTTTGCAAACTGGTAATCAGCTTTTAGGCGAGCTTTTCCATCTGCAACTCTTTTCCTCAACCTGGTTGCAGTTTTATTCATAGCTCTTGCTATTTTATGTAACTCCCTACCTCGTGGAGTAAGCTTACTAGTATTTTTATAATATGCAATTAATCAAAAAATTTTCTCTTTGGCAAATCTGTAACAATGGAAAACAAATCACATGTAAATATGAAATGAATTTTAATGAATGAATGCAATTTTTCTAGATACACGGTACAGAAAAAGTTTTTTTTATAAATGTTAGGCATATAAATGACAAGAAAGAAAAGATATGCTGGTTAACAAAAAGATTAGGCATTCAAAGAAATAACCACACAGAAATAATTGAATAAGTTTAGTAAAGGAGAACAATTGATATTTATTTGGTCATTTAGTAAATTCCAGAATTATTCAAATCACTTATCAGTGAAGTATCCTTTAATAGAAAATTTGGTATTTTACAGGTACAAAATACATCCTAAGAATTGAATCTCTTAGAAACAGTGGAAAAAAATGAAAATTCTAGGAATTTACTAAATGACCAAATAGATATCAATTGTTCTCCTTTACTAAACTTATCGAATTATTTTTGTGTGGTTATTTCTTTGAATGCCTAATTCTTTTGTTGAACAGCATATCTTTTCTTTCTGGTCAAATATAGATCTGGATTAGCCAAATTTATATTTATTATTATTATATTATTTTTATATTTATATACCTATCTTAGTTCATAGTTAGAGTAATCATGACAGCATCACATTGCATAGTTAATATAGGGAAGATATAAATAAAATCATTTGTTTCGTGTTTTTTCAAGCTTACCTGTTCCAGGAGTAGAAGTTGTAGGAATATTGGAAATTTCTTTTAATCGTGATCTCAAATTAGAAAGGTGCATCTGCAGATTTTTACTTACTTTCTTGAACATTTTCTTCCTCTGGGTTATTTTCATTCACTAATATATCTGTAAAGAACATATTATTAACAACGGGCAGTGGTGAAATCGGTATTTTCATGTGATTTGATTCAAAACTACTATTGACCTTCCAAAGATCAATTTATAGAACACTTATTGAAATAGGTACATTATATTGAGACAATTTGTTGGTCATGCAAAGTGTTTTCATCCTACACATGTTCAAATAAATATACATTATCTGGAAATGTTTGATCTAAAATAAAAATAAAAACTCACCTTTTAAAGCAGAGTCAGGTGAATGAAGAAAGGAATAGCTTCCAATTTTCAAATCTGAACCACTACGCCCATGTAAACGACAATTGTTAGCGAAATGTATATCGCATACTCTATGATTTGCTCTAACCAGCTTTAAATCCTTCGCCAACAATTTTGGATTGCAAATTTTATTCAGCCATACCATGAATGTCTTTAAACAAGAAACAAACAATTAGAAACTTAATCATAATAGTACATTATATACCCAAGTTGAGACATGTGCCATTATTCAAGTATAGAGTAATTTTATAGCCTGAGGCCTTCTCAACCGAAGTATACCCATATAGTATTTTTTCACTACTAATGGCCAAACTAGTACAAAAAATCAAAATACCTTATTTTTACTTTAAATCTAGACACTTCTCCAATTATTCAAAGATATCGAAATATCAAGCTCGGAGAATATGTCAAAGCATTGAATAAATTCATTGTAACTGAGAAGTTTCAATATATGTCATTTCTACTATTATATTTATAATTTCCATATTTTTTTATTCATTTTCATTACCTTGGGACATTTCGTAGAGTTTATTATTCATGTACATTTCATTAAGTAAATAGTTTTAGCCAATTTCTCTATAAATTTCTACAATAAATAAATTATTATTAGCCTAGGTAAATAATGAGCTACTTCTCATTAGACAAATAAGGTGAATAATAAGGTTCTATCATGTTAGTAGTGAAAAAATAACAACATATTTTGTCAATATAATTATCACAACTAAAATATTAATAGTAAAATGGGTACTACTACTACTACTACTAAATGTGCAGGCGAGCCTTGTCCTGGACAAACTCAAGCCGAGGTTCCGGCACTGAGGCCACTGGCGGGCCCATTATGCCATTCCTTCTACCTAGACACCCATGAAGCCGAGCCCTTCAATAAAGGCCACAACCTTTTTCAGTGGATGTCTGCTTGTGTCTCCAGGGGCCATAACAGGGACTCCGAAGATTCCCCTGCGTAGTACAGCCCAGTGTGGACACTCTAAGAGAACATGGACTGACGTTTCGTCAGTCATGCCGCAACCCCTACATAGGGAACTTTCCTCTACTCCTAAATTGTGGAGGTGTTTCCTTATACAGCAGTGCCCTGTTAGGAGTCCCGCCATCTTCCTTAGCCTACTTCTTGGTAGTTCAGTAGCTGCCCTAGCGTGTCCATCAGTCCATCCCTTCAGTAGAAGTTTGGATTGTCTAGGTCCCTGCAGAGCATTCCAATGAGCTAGGTGCTGATTCCTCAGCTACTTCTTCGTCTCCTTGCGTATTTTTTGTTTTGTTAGGCCCAGGGTCGAGCCCGGGCCGCAGAAAGGAGCTTCCGCCCCTTCCGCAGCCAGTGCATCCGCCATCTCGCTGCCTTCAAAACCAGAGTGGGCTGGAATCCATTCTAGCCGCACCACGTTCCGCCTTGCAAGATTAGCAAGTCGTTTGCGACATTCGTTAACAAGTCCTGAATTGCTGCTATACCCACTCAGGGCTTTAATTGCTGCCTGACTGTCGGAGTATATGGTTATGCGTCGATCCACATACCCTCTGTCTGGGTTTATCTGCGCACATTCCAAGATAGCATATATCTCGGCCTGATATGCAAATACACCCAATGGTACACAAACTTGTGTTCTTGGGTTCCTGGAGTAAATTCCAGCCCCTGCTCTATCACCGGAGCATTAGGCTGTGTATTCGTCTCTTTTTCCCAGGACTCTCTATCCCGGATCATGGCCCTGTATGGGGTAGCGAAGTAGTACTTACGCAAGCATTCATCAGCCGCTCGAGCCAGAACTGGAATATCTTCCAGGAGCCTTCCTGACGTGCCTGCACTCTTCCCCTCTTCGCACGTACCCCAGCCGTTTCAAGCGCAGGAAAGCCCTCTCCGCCTCAGCCTAGATCACATGGTGATAGTCCGGGAGGTAGTGTCACTTTTTTAGCAGTCATTTTATGCACCATGGAATTCACTCAATAATGTTGTCTTTATAGTAGTAACTACCAAACCGAGCGTCAGATCGCGCGACCGCGGTGGGTAGAGTCGGTGTGAACTACGGAACATCACTAATAATTTAAAAAAAAAAGTTATTTTATGCACCTTATAATTTTTACGATTAATTTTTCACGCAGTATATTTAACTAAAAAAGTCGTCAGACCCTGATCTGCGGGTGGATTCTTCGTCAGTCACGCGTAGTAACGTATCTTGAATTTGAAAAAAAAAAGTAATAGTATGCAGTTTGAAACTTTTCCAGTTGATAGTTTGTAGTATAAAAAGGAAAAAAATAATCGTCAGACGTTGTGGAAATGGTGGAAAACCCGTCAGTCGATCATTCAAAGTGCATTTCAGCTTTCGGAAAAAATTAAGCGCGTGGCATCTTTTGCGGTCCAACTGACGGACTTTCCACCACATTCATGTCATCTGACGATTATATTTATGTTTTTTAAACAAACGACTATTTCTGGAAAAAATTTCAGGTTGCATACAATGATTGATAAAATAAAAGAAAGATAATATATTCATGATTAATAGAAAGACTGGAAATGATTGTCAATATTATGAAAATGATTATAAAGGTTTCTAGAGTAAGAATTTATTTTACAAATAATATATGAATGAAATCGTATAAATTAATACTAAAAACGTAAAAAATTATTAATCTGATTCTTCATATTCACTATCAGAATCACTCTCACTTAGTGAACTTTCATCGCTGCTTTCTTCCAATCCACTTTCATCACAATCTTGAGATTCATCATCATCTTGCGAATTCGTTTCGCCTGAATGATCTGAAAGAATGCATGAATATGAAGTGGAGGTTAAAGATTAACAATTCAATGTCAGAGAAAAATATGATAAATACCTATAATATCATTGCTTTCATCTTCGATAGTATTCGTGATGCTACTTATCGGAGGCAATTGATCTCCTTCGAACCATTTGAAAACATATTTATTATTCTCTTCTTTCCATCCATAATCAGTTGGAGTTGAATAAGTAGGTGTTTGATGAGATGCGCGAGTCCATAATTGAGCGATATAACTGCTTCTCAATAATTGCTGTTGCAATTCTGAATGACACGGTGGAAGAGTAGAACCCTCGAATCCTTTATTAACTTTCAAAATATCTTCATTTTTTTTTATTTTGTATGTTTTCATGAATGCTGCTACCCTTGATAAATTTACATCATTTATATTATTAAAACAATACATACGGCAAACAAATTCTTCCAATACTGCGAAATTTTCTCGAAAGTTTGGATTCAATTCTTTAGATAATTCAATGAATGCCTGTATGTAACGGTTTGATTTCTTTAGTAAATCAAATGGTCTTTTCTTTCCTCTTCTGAAAAACGCAGGGTTGAAGTCACAACCTGTGAGAGCATGAAAACCTGGTAAAGATTTACATAAATCACTACCTAATTTTTCGAATAATTTGGTGATGTTTATGTATCTGCGTGCGTTTCCAGTACCAAGTAGCATAGAGATTTCTAATTTATGATGTAATGCATCCATGTTCCCAAGCATAATTACCAATATATCGGTATCAGAGCATCTTATAGTTACATGAGCTTCAAAATCCAGCTTGCACACATGAAAAATTATTTTAGTATCTGCCTCTTCGTGATCGGGGCACGTTAAATGACTCTCTTCCGTTCTTATAACTTTGTCATTAATTACTTCATACTTATAACATTTTTCGTAATTTACATATAAGATTTTCCCTGAAATGAAAGGAGCCAGATGATCATTTTTCCAATCGTCACATAGGAATTTGACTAGTGCATCTTTAAAATATATATTCTGTAAATCACTAGTAAAACTACTTGATCGTTTTTGGTCAGGTCCATTGATAACAAATCTAATTCCTTCTATTCTACCTCTCATTAGATGTTCATTATCCTTGATGGATGGCGAAAAATACCGATCGAAAGCAATAATAACAGTCTTTGCATTTGTATTCATGATATCAACTAGAATTTTTTTCGAAATATTACCGAAGGAAACAGGAATATCTCTCGACGAATGAATCATGAAAAAACCATCATAGATTATGACGTCACATTTTTCAGGTTCTGTACTTTGTACTTCTTTCTCTAACAAATGCGTTAGTACTGACTTCTCAGTTTTGCAAATAGCACCATCCGCATGACAAAAAGCAAGTGGAATTGGAGTGAGTGGATATGATAATACGATATCAATATTCAGTGTACTTTCCAGAGACATTCGCAGCAATTTTCCAAAGAGATCTCTCTGCATTTTTACTTCAAGTAGTTTTCCATTCACTATCATTTTTCTTTTTTCAACAGAATCAACAAACGTTGTTATTTTATTCTTCTTGATAGCTTTTTCGAATCTTAGATTATCTTCTGAACATTCTCGTATGAACTTTTCCTGTTGTTCCTCACCTAAATTTCTCACATTGAGTAGAAAATGTTCAATTTTCTCATTTACAGCACGTCCAGTTGAAATATTATACAAATACTGTTTGTTCACATCTTCGGAAAATGGATTAACGTTTTGCTTAATATGAGAAATCAATGTTTGTAGTTGTTGCCTATGTTTTTTTATCCTACTGCTCTCAAGATCAGCGGTGATGTCTTGTGATGTTCGCAAATGCATTCTATCCATCACGTGAGTAATGATAGTTGACCGAATGCTATGACTTTTACACCAACGTTGCCTAGCCGCGATTGAATTTGTAAGATGACTTATTCCAGTCAGTTTATTTGCAGCATCGGCATTTATTGTTTGTTCTAAAGTTAAGTCGATGGCTTGCCTTGAAAAAGGTTTATCAGTTCTTTTTACGCCAAATGATCCCTGTTGCAACTGTAGTTGTAAACCTGGATGAGATTCTTCCACTTTCAACAACTTTTCATGGTACAATACCAAATAGCGAGAATAATTCTGTTGATTGAAAGTGAAAAAAATACTCGAAATCCTAGGAAGCATATATTTGAATAAATCAAATCTTCCCAATCTTATGCTCCGATTCAGCATTAAATAGTCATCAATTAGACTTACATAGATCATAAAAAATTGAGGAGTTTTTCCATGCTCACCTGCTAATGTTTCTAGTAAATACTTCTCATATTTCTGCATAATACACAAGCATTTTTCATCAACAATTGTGGGACTGACGGATTTCGATGATTTAAACTGTTCTAAATAATTCTTGATATCAGCAAGTTGTTCATAATTTGTACTATATGCATCCAGGAAAGATTCAAAATGCAGAATCTGAATTGCTAGTGATACAATAGGATGTAGACGTTTACACCTATTAAAGTGTTTTCCAGTTAAAAAGCTATTTACCGAACCGCTCGCTAACATTTCACTGTTGACCATCAAATCCGTTATTCCACAGCCGTCTATGAATTTTCCTATTGCTTTGAAGTGTGCCATTGCAATGTGAAACGATCCAATGTGAATGAATAAATTATCGAATTCTGGTCGTTCGATACTTTGAATCTGCAGCGCTATTTTCGCTATCGCTAGATCATATGTAACTTCCATATATGGCTTTCCTAATTCTGTAGCTGCTTTTTTTGCTTGCCTCATTGTTTCTACTACAACTGAATTATTAGTCGGAGAAGAATTGATAGTAGTTAGATATGAAATTTTCTGTTGACAGCTACGATCGTCAATTATCATACTGTTGTATCCTACCCAAGCTGGTACATGTTGAATTTTCAAAAAATGAGACATCATCCAAGCTAAATCAATTTTCTTATACTTTTCTAAAATACTATTATCACTCAGTCTCAAAGGACTATCATAATTTTCTAATTTTTCTGCGTATCTAGGTTTTTTGTTGTAGGCTGGTAGTTCTGGCGTTACAGCATCCAAAGATCGAAGTCTCTTTCTCGTTAGATGAGAAAATTCTTGATTATCAGAAGTAGTACCTGATATCGAAGTATCTTGGTTACCTATGACAAAAAAAAACATTTTACCGTTGTTACCAATTAGAAATTAGTATATTTCGACACTCATACGAAAAATATATTATGTAATGAAATTACCTTGGCACTCTTGAGGATTTTCAATGACATCTTGGAAAATTATACCTACAGTATCATGTAGAGTATCTTTTCCGCTAGTAGTATCAACAAACCTATCGAAGTTGTTGAACGCAAGACCTACACTAAGATTTGATGTTCGTATAATATCTTCTGGACAAATCTCCGAATGGGAAACAGATGCAAAAGTTGCCTCTGTCTCTAATTCTTCCAGAACTGTATAACTGCAGCAGTGCCCCAGTCTATTAATTATATTAATTATTTTCTTACTATTCGTAAGACTTTTCAAAGTTATTCCCAGAGTAATATGCTTTGAAGGTTTAATTTTTCCATTCGACACTGCATAAATTAGATCTTCTGAGAAGGAATTACTGAGACGTTGCTTATATGAGCTACGTTGACGACGCTTCGTTGTGGAAATCACATTTGAAAAAAAATCAGATATAATTTCTGGCACTTCACATTCTCCAGATATCATAGAATTTGCCGTAATCGTACTGAGAGGCTTGTGTTTGATTCCTCCAATTTCAGATCGTAGAATTAGTGCGGCTCGATTCAAGATGTCATTTTTTTCAATATTTTCAAAATTATTTTGCACCAAGTGTCCATCGAAAGGCTTCACGATTTTCCGACGATTCATCGTGACAATGCCAATTTTCCTTGGAAAGGATTGCAATAATCTATTTTCTAAATTAAAACTTTTAAAGTTGGTATTCTTTGGATTGGTTTTCTTTATATGTTGCGTGTACAAATCATCAAGAAATGTTAAAAAAAAAGATTGTCGCCTGGTAATGACCTGTGTGAGAAGAAACGAACCAATGAAAAAAGTAAATGAAAAAAAATTCAATTTTTTTTAAAATAAATTTCTTTGGTATAATTTTTTTTT
>CAJUYH010005730.1:0-22293 GCA_910591685.1 Galerucella tenella | reverse complement strand
TACATACCTGAGTACCTGACAAGTCTGTCAGTGGGACATTAGAAAAAAACGTAAGACACATTTCCGCTACGATAGGTACGTCTGCATCCTATTTTGATTAGAATTAATCACAGACCTGCCTTTTTTCCATTTCTTCCAACGTAATGTGTGACATTAACAATCGATGACGCACACCAAAAAGGTATATGAACTCTATGCAGTAATTAGATGGTGCAGCACTCCGTCATGTCAATGATATAAAATTAATGTAAGTGGGGTGGGTCGTGTGACAGCTTATGTTGAATTTCCCACACTTAGTAGTACCATCTATCCTGGTAGATTTTTAAATTTTATATCTATATTCCTGGGGGTGTATTTAAAATGTCGTGAGTTTATCTGAACAATAGACGTCACATATACATTCATTTATTAACCCCAATACATTTCACGCTCTTTATTTACTTTCATCCCTTCTAAAGAACATATTAAATGCGTTCTACCAGCTATTAAAATCATCTCGCAGCATCTGTCTCATAATATAATGTGGTTATCTCGATGATACGGTGTGGTGTGACTTTTGAAAATAAAGCTTATTCAGTTGGTAATAATGGAAGAGAGTGTGAAAACAACACCCTACTTTAAAGAATGTTTATTACATTTGCAGTGAAGTGCTTTTTGAACTAATTGCTAAATATAATAATATATTGATATGGAAAGTGAAATCATACAATACTGGTGTATGTAAATAACAAGAGTTATTTTAGTATAAAGTCTCTAGAATTAAAACTATGTAAAAAGGAAATTTCTCTAATAAACAAAATAATAAATAAATGTAGTTTGAATTTTATAATGTACCTTGTACATATAAATATTAAATAAAATTTGAATTACATTTAACTGAATAAAATATAAACAAATCACCTGACATATATTTAAGTCCCAACCTTAAACGGGAATCTTGATAACTTTTCTTTATTTTATTGAAATCCTATCACATAGTTTCAGAATTTTTGAAAGCTTTGCAAAAGTTTCTTAGCTCATACTAAATATGAAAAGAAAGAACCTGGAAAGTAGAAATCATTAGTTAGGGTATAAAATCTGACACTGATAAAAGTAGAAAAAGTTCACTATGAAAATATTTAACAAGGTGTGAACCTAGATTTGTCAACTCGAACGGAAGAAAGGACATTCCAACCGAAATCAATACAAATGTCAAATAAATTTAAAATTTTCTAACCAAAAGATAAAATCAACAATAAATTATTTAAAGACATTAAAAATTAACTTTCATATTAGAAATAGAAAAAATTATTGAATAACCAAGTCTAATAACAGAAATAAAAAATTACTAAATGTATTTGATTGGTCAACAAAGAAATAAACTCAAAAATTAGGAGACATATATTTGTTGACAAGGAAAAAAAATACTTTGCTATTGATTGGAAATGAGGAAGAAAGCGTCGGTTCTTAAAAAAATATACAGAATTGAAAAGTATGATTTCTTTCATGTTTGAAAAATAATTTAAAATTTCGCAAATAAACCATAAGTGAAAACTACAAGAGACAAGCTGGACTGGAAATTTTCCCAAGCCGACATCGAAGGACTACAAGGCCCACAAAGGTCTAAAACAAAGAAAAGAAGTAATTATTCAATCTTCAAACAGTCTGAGAAGATAAATGGTATTTTATAAACTATAATTTAATCATCCAAGTAACGTGTGTGTGAATAAACCCGAATTCTGATATTTACTTCTCTCATTCTCATCTCTGACATCGCCCATTTTCTGTACTAAATAATAATATGTTAGATACAGATATGCTAACTGAATCACTGAATTTGTAAAATGAGTTGCATAAATTCTTGTATTTTTTAGATAAAAAACCTCATTAGTGTGAATGTTTTTGTGTGCAAGACCATTTAGATAAGTGTTTTAAATTGTATCTTACTTAACAATTTTGTATCAATAAGCCGTATCTTTTTGAATACATTAAAATAACTTTCCATGATTTCAATCAAATGAGTTTTTCTTCCAGTAAAGTTGGCAAAACTATTCCACTGTTAATAGCTTTAGTTATTCAAGGGCAAGGACATAGGACCGGCCTAAGAATATTTTATCAAAGACCATTTATTTTAGATTAATGAATGAATAAAACTAGTGAAAAGATTTTTTGTGTAATACATAAATTAATTAAGAAACTTTAAGTGAATATTAGTCCTATTAACCCAACCCTGAGGTGCCGATTTCTCATAAAAAAAGTGTTGTATGATCTAACTAAATAAATCAATTTCAATTATCAAAATTGAATTATTCTAAGATAGATTTGATAACAGATTGTTATGAAATTTAATTTCCTTGTACCACCCTGAACATTACCGAGCATAATATAATTTAGAGGGGCTAAACGCGGCACCCTGATGAGATATTTTTAATATGTGCAAGTGACGTATCAAACATACAAAAGCTTTAGCTCACTTTATTCTGCAGCAGCAAACTAATTACTGTTTTTTTTCTGCTTATATAAGCAGATGCTTTAGAATACGCTCATAAATTCGGTTTTGTCCGAGCTTTATTTTGTCAGGACACCTGTGTGCCTTTTTTATGATTAATGGTAGAATATTTTGTGATATTTTAACCAGGAAAATGGGTCTACCCTCAAGTATAAAATTTACACAGTTGACTGGAATATTCTGTTTATAGAAAAACGAGTGACTAGAAATTTTTAACATACAATGGAGAAACATGATAAGGCAAAATTGGGATCACGTTACACTATCTTTACTATCTATACAAAGTGGCCCAAAAGTTTAGAAACGGTCAGTAGTAATAACCCAAGGACATTGATAATTCTTAGCTAGCTTGAGAAAGTTCTCATAACATTTTTGAGCATTTATCAATGTCCGAGGGTTATTCGGATAAAATTTTTTTTGCTAATTATAGAAAAAATACAGAGCTAAAACAATTTATTTAAAGGTGCAATTAAAAAAGGGACAATTAGAAAAGTGACATTTCGAAATATTAGATATTTGAAACTTCAAAATCGAAATAAATCAATATGTGTCCATAGCAACGTGAAAATAGCCCGTGGTCTGTTATCAATAGTAATAGCCCAAGGACATTGATAATTGTTCGAAAAAATCTTATGACAGATTTCGAAAGCTTGTTGCTTGGATCAAGCAACAAGCTTGAGAAAGTTGTCATGAAATTTTTAAGCATTTATCAATGTGCGAGGGCTATTCGGATAGAAATTTTTTTATCAATTATAGAATTACAACCAAATCGTGACATTACCAAATATTAAATATTTGAAACTTCAAAATCGAAAGAAATCAATACGTATGTGTCCATAGCAACGTTGAAACAGCCCATGGTCTGTTATCAGTGTAATGTTGACATGATTGGGTGAAATTGTTTATATGATAAAAAATAAGGAAATTCTATTGGTTATTGGAGCTGTCAAAAATTTTTCAAAGGTAATACCACGAGTGCTTCAAATTTTATCGATAATTTTTTCTTTTCCATTAAAATTAGTTTATTTGGCAAAAATATGAAAACAAACCGATTGATAAAATCACGAGTCCGTTAGGACGAGGGATTTTATCTAAATTCGGTTTGTTTGAATGTTTTTGCCTCAAATAAACAAGTTTGAGTGATGAAAATAATAATAATAATGTGATAAAATTTGAAGAGCGAGTTCTATTTGGGAAGATTATTTTTTTCATCAATTGTGGATTGGAATTTTGTATTAAATGTTCTCTTGTGATGGCAATGAATCGGTTTGTGTTCATTTTTCAATAAACTCCGAAGCACTTTTAGTTGTCAATCATGACAAATTCAAAGTAAAATTTTGACATTTCAATGTAAACAAGGTATTATCGATGAGGAAGCAGAATTATTAGTATAATACCGAATGATTGGCTAGAATAATGTATTGCTATTGTTTGAAACCACCAAAATGTCAGATTTTGACAAGTGAAAAAAGTAATCAGTAGTAATAACCCAAGGTCATTGATAATTGTCCGAAAAAATTTTATGACAGATTTCGAAAGCTTGTTGCCTACAAGCATTTATCAATGTCCGAGGGTTATTTGAATAGAAAATTGTTTGCTAATTATAGAACAAATACAGAACTGAAACAAATCGTGACATTTCGAAATATTGAATATTTGAAACTTCAAAATCGAAATAAATCAATATGTGTCCTTAGCAACGTGTGAAAACAGCCCATGGTCTATTTATCAGTGTAATGTTGACATTGACATGACCTATTCGTCCTTGAACATAACATGATTATTATAATTATAATATTAATAAGAAAATGGTTCATATTGTGTTATATTTTCTTCATCTTATTATAATCGGCCATTTGAAATTTTATGTATGATACAGTCAATAAAATCACGCTACATCATACAACCTTTCATCTATATAGGTGTTTAATACGTTTACCGTATTGATGAAATTACAGTGCTTGAGTACTGTTCGGTCAAATGAAAGGTGCGTTTTAGAATATTCCATACTAATTAAATCCACAGGTGCTTTAATTGGCAATTTATTATTGTGTAGAAACCATAAAATCTCTCTTGAATATCTGGAAATAAAATAATAACCTATGTTTTAAGTTGAAAGTCAAGGTCAAACCTTAATAACGCCGATGAATATATTGACATACGGAATCGGTGAAAATGCATGGTATGTTTTTTTAGAAAACCATAGGCGTAACAGAAGAAAAAAGAACTTTACTTGTATAGTTAACGCAATTCTTTTAGTGCAGCTATCTAATCGTATATCCCCTTTAAGTTATGTTGCGGAGCTAAACTCTGAAAGGTATTAATATTATTTTTGTCTACTTTCCATACATGATTCTATATTGAATTTGATGTTACGTATTTGTTAAAAGGGCTTAAACGGGATAAAAGACGTGAACTGAGCCCTTTTTGTATAGCATTCGATTTTTCATGAAATACAAAATTTCAAAGCAAAAACCATTAACAAAACTGAATTCTATGGAAAAATAGCAAAAAAATGAATTTTATAACAATGAATAAAACTATTATTTAAAAATAAATGTAAATAAAAATAACTCCTGTTTGTCCCTACTACATAAGTACCTAACTTGAAAAATATTTGATTAATTTTCTTGTTCCAAAAATTATATTAATCATTGGCATCATTGATTTTGTAAAAAAATCACAAATAGAATATATATTTTTTAAAAATTTTGTATGTACGTCTATGAAAACTGACGCGTTTAATAAAATTATACTAGCCGTCTTGAACTTGTGACCTTACTGGATGCCAAGAACTGAAAAACGATCCTTTCTCTCTGTAGTATCAATTCGTAGTCATTAGTAGTTTTATGTAGTCATTAATCGGGAGTTCAAAAGCCTTCATGACTTTATATTACATTACTGGTCACAGATATAACCGTAATAAAATGTACGAAATTAACAATAATGCAAATAGTTACAGTAACAGTCAATAACTAATCATAAAATTGTTTTATTACTTGCCTCTGGCATTTGGTGTATCTAAAAACAAACCCGTATGCAGTTGGGTACAGTGACCAGACGATAAAAACAATTATCAATGCCCGTTTGTATGTGTAGGACTTTTATGACATTTTCCTTTAATAATTTCATGTTAAATTCAGAAATAGTCACGTGATATAGTCTTCCTTTTTAGGGCGTGTATTATAAACATGTCTTGAAGTTAATTTTGAATTTAACAGTCAAGTTCACTAGGTTTTAAAATGTCAGTTTTATAAAACTTTCATTTAAAAAAAAAGAATAGCCTCTGGAGCATAGAGACATATTCTCTGGCCTAGAGTTTTGGCATTTTGACTTTAGTTTCATGGTCTAGTTTTGATGTCTGTTTGGTGTTTTTGTTCTTTCGTTCCCAGTGTCGAATTTTTATTTTATTTGTTACTGTCTGAATGGATAGACGAGCTGAGACGAGTCATAAATGAAATGGTCCAGCCGATTCCTAAATATCCTTTGTCGCCGAGTGCCGTCAACAATATTCATAGCATCTTCTTCATCGTCGGTTGAAAGTTTCTCAAAAATATCTTGCAAAATTCAAAGAAAACAAAGTAAAAGCAATCAAAATATTCACAATATAATTAATTGAGGTTATAAATGCCAAATTGTTGACGGAACCGACAGAACAGAGCAACTTTCAAATCACGAAAACCTGGTTTTGCCATAAAGTTAACTTTAATCGATACCTCTTCCACCCGACAAAGTTAACTCCGCCATTTTGAAGTTAAATATAACATGTGACGTCATTCTACAAGTTAACTTTTAGTTATATCGTTACCCTAATTAGCAAATGTCGTAAGTCCATTTTTGCAAAAATTGGGTTTTTGGCACCATCTCGTTTAATACTATCCTAAAAAAATTTTGTTTTCTAAAAACAGTTTTAAAATAACAGATTCTAACCCTAAATTACGTAGTTTACCAAAATAGAATTATCAACCACTAATAATTCAACCCAATAACTTTCTTTTAAAATACGTTATAATGTCTATAGTATTTTCATTCTAAGGTCAAGTATGGTACAACAGATGGGATTGGTCTAAAATATATAAGAAAATTGCAAAAAGCCACTATTTTCTAATTTATCCTGGATTGCTGAATAAAATCCCTCATTTTCTAATATTAGCAAAGGTTACTCTAGCACAATTTCTAGAATTAAATTAAGTTTACCAGCGTATCTTCACAGACTTTATATAGTGGCTTAACCGTATTGTTCATGCTTTAATAATAAAATTGTCGATCTTTTCTATGAATGCACCATGTTTTGTCTATTGAACAATTTATAGTCATTTTGCTCTGAAATTTACCAAAATTTTCGCCTATATAATATGCTTTATCTACAACTGTCATGTAACGGGTACGATTTGACACTATTTTTAATGTCATAATGACGTATATTACCGCACTAGTGCGTTTTTGATTACATTACCGCACTAGTGCGGTAATAAGAATCTAGAAACATATTAATACCAGAATTAAATATTTAAAATAACACTGGAAGCTGCATTTTCAATTTCCGAAAGGAGATTTTCTTCGCTTGAACTCATTTTTATAGATTTTTGTTCATTCAACTTTGAAAATTTGATGACATAACTAATTTATTTTTTTTTCACAGCCTTGTTTGTCTTTGTTGCTATGGTCATAAAATATGATACACAGTACCTTATGTTTGCAGTCAATATTATTAAAAATACTTTGGATTGAAATTTTTTTCAAATTTTATATTATAGGTACTGTTAATAATACTAATAAACAGTTGTAGATAAAATTTTGTACGTAACACGTGTGATAGGAATTATTAACGCACTTATGTGATTACACGACTCGGCCTACGGCCTCGTCGTGCAAACTTCACATGCGTGCGATAATAATGTCCATATCCCACTAATTACGTAAATAACTATTATCCGACAGTTGTTGTCCTGTGCCAACTTCTTGTCACACTATACAAATTTTGACAATTCATTTTGATTAAAAAATATCACATTGTTACATATTTTGGGTAAAAAAATCAGAAAGTATCGTTATTTTTCTCATAAAAGGAATATGTTTCTCGAAAAATCTACTTTCCTTAATTTTTTTAATGACCTTGACAAAAGAATCCTAAGCAAAATTTCATCAAAATCGGACCAACTGTTCAGGTGAAGTAAAGTATAAACCCGATTGCACAGCCACCTACCGGAACTAATTGGGAATCTAAACCATTTTCGAATCCACATGAATGAACACAAAAAATTTCATCAACATTAACATTCGTCTAGTCGTTTAGGAAGAGTTCAGTGACATAGTCACGCTCAGGAGAAATGAATGAAATGAAATTTCAGCAGTATTCAAACGTTATTTTTACCTGGGCCCGTATTCTTAAGGGACTAGTGAGAATCTAACCAATGAGATTGATGCATTACGGGTTGCCTGAAACGAGAGAGATTCAATCTCTCATGTTTCGAACCGATAGAGAATCTCGCCAAAAGCGGTGAGAAGCTTAGAAACATGCGTATTGGATTTCGTCCGGTGATATTGCAGATCTCACTATTGCATTTAAAAATACGACAAATTTGAAACTCTCGTGTTTTAAGCAACCATGCAATACACCTATCTCATTGGTGAGATTCTCTCTAGTCCCTTAAGAATACGGGCCCTGGCTTTGCTGCAGGCGGTCAGTGATGCAATTGAACCCAAGTTTGTGTTTAACAAAACCTACAAAGTACAAATAAAACAACACGGAGTCAGAAGCTGTAAATGCTATACGCATATAGATGGACGGCTCAGAAACCAAAGAAGGATCATGTAGAGTCTACTTCAGATCACTAAGCCAAATAATTAAGAGGGGGAGGGTGAAAAATATCAGCGAGGTTCAAATAGAAATGGCTGGTATCTCAATTGCCACAAAAGTACTAACCAGGAAAGGAATTTCTGACACCCGCCGGCATAAAGGAGTTTTCCTAGTGACCTGTACACTTTCCTGGAAAGGTTAGGATGGACGATGTCCTAAGAGAGCATCTCCTCGGAAGGACGTACAATGGGTCACATGTTGCCCAAATGCTGTGGGCCCAAACTAACCCTCCCTACTCTACAGATACAGACACCTAGCTTGTAGCAGAAAACACCTCGAAGTTGTGTGTTTTTTCTGAGCTTTTATCTAGTTGAGACCCGACCAGATCTATTATATACTTCATTCTACATATGAAAACACAAATTATAAAATTTTAGTGAATAAGATGGTAATTTTTGGTTTCACTTTAGGTTTGTTCTCACAAGTATCACAGACAGTCTTTGACAATCCGGAATCGGCGCAAAGACTGTCTGTGTTGCTTGTGAGAACAAACTTATTTTGTAGAAAATTTTTTGACAATTCCAAAAACCAATCAAATTTCCTTATTTTATATCATATGAACAATTTCAGCCAATCATGTCAACATTACACTGAAAACAGACCATGGGCAATTTTCACGTTACGTTGCTATGGATACATATTGATTTATGCCGATTTTGAAGTTTCGAATATTTAATATTTCGAAATGTCACGATTTGGTTGTAATACTGAAACAAAAAATTTTCTATCCGAATAACCCTCGGACATTGATAAATGCTCAAAAATTTTATGACACCTTTCTCAAGCTTGTTGCTTGTAGGCAACAAGCTTTCGAAATCTGTCATAAAATTTTTTCGAACAATTATCAATGTCCTTGGGTTATTACTACTGAAAATGAAGTTTCTAATAGATCTGGGGTGCGTTCATAAACGAATGTACAAAGTAACACTTTACTCTGTAATGGAATTGATTGACATTTGATTTGGAGCACATTGTAACCCGTGATTTATGATCGCATTATGGTAACATAACTGTCGAATTTTGATTTATTAATCAGACATCTCGTTGAGTTATAAAATTTGTAACCTTCGTTGTTGTTGTTCGTTTCCACAACTTTTCTTTTATACCCACTATAATGAACCAAAGTAAATTTGTAACATTGGCAGCTGCATTAGGTGCAAAATATCATTTATTTGATGATATTGACGACGAAGAAGAAATTTCAATAATTTCTCTTGGAAAAAAAAGTTGCGCCATAACAAATAGAAAATTATGTGGACATTGTATTGGAACGATTTCTTTCCTTTATAAATTTTGTATTTGTACTTTCTTGTTTCTAGGTAACCGGTTACAAAAACTACGTCTACTTTAACATTTTTGAAGATCGGAAACTTAATAAAATATTACCACGCTCCATACCGCGGTCTAGAAATGTGTACATTGGAAATGTCAAATATATTTATGAACGCTAGGAAAGTAGTAACAGAGTAACAAAAATTTCATTTATGAACGATGGTTGTCAAAAAAGTGTGGTAAATGTGTACTCTGTAACGTTTATGAACGCACTCCTGGTTGGGTCTTATCTTGCTGTTGTTTTCTGCTACAAGATGGACAAGACAGGAGAAAATAACGTTTGAGTAGACTCCGATTCAAAGAAGAATGGACCAGAGGCGTCACAGCCTACGTCATCGTTTCGAGGCTGGCGTTCGGTGAACTAATGTATATTCCAGTGGAGTGGAGAGAGAACGCCCTAAATTCTGTCTTAGTTTAGAGTGACCGTCATGGCCCATTCTTCTTCTGCTCAAATTTCTGACGAACACATCACCTTATAAGATAAACTAAGAGCGGTCCGACTAAAACAGCACGTTACTAAAATGAAAATAGGTATAAACAAATATGTGCCGATATCTGTTCAAACAATAAATTTGGCAAACTGCTGAGTTCGTATCTTCTGCGTTGAAAGTTGTATGATGTAACGTAGATACTTGGGCGTGCATCAATTCGACACTAAAATTTCACTTAATGTTTTCTCACTTTATGTACCTACTAGTAGACCCTTATATTCGACGCTAGGTACCTCTACTAATCCTTCTACCTGTATTATTTTGTTGTTGATGTTGACCCAAAATGACACGGACAACTGACAGAACAAAGTGTAACTATGTATAAAACTATCAGAAAATAAGAAATAGAAAACTTAAAAAAAACAAGAAAACCCAGGCCCAAACCCGGTGGATCAAAGTGTAACTATGTATAAAAATATCAGAAAATAAGAAATAGAAAACTAAAAAAAGACAAGAAAACCCAGGCCCAAACCCGGTTGATTAAATATAAGCTTAATCCTTAAAGGACATAATCCTTCCGGCAGCGTCCAATTTAAAGGTGTCTTTTCTGGGCTACATGTAGTTAGCGTCCAATTTGAGGCCGCCCAGATACTTATACACTTTCGTCCATCTTTTGATAATAGATAAAATTCCATGCCTAAAATTAAAATCTAATCAGCCAAATTTACCTGAACATGCCCATGGTTCGACGGACATCTTTATCTCTGCTTAATCCTCCCTCTAACGCCCATCCGGCCTCACCCGACTCAGTATGTCAATAATCCTCACTGGCTAAGTACTTTAAAAGTGAATATCGAAAAACAAACAACACGAGTCGTTTCTCTTTGATGTTCTCTAGGCCAGCTATCCTAAACTTATATTGTGAACCCTAATAACGATAAAGAATACTTTGAAATATAAATTTCTACATAAATTAATCCGCATTTTTTATAATAATTTCCATCAGATATAATAAAATTTCTGCGTCTCATATGGAATACGGTAAAAATGCACTTTAAGAGGAATAGGTGCTTACAGTCCGTTCGCTGTATCTTTTCCCATGTATGAAATTATTCACATACTACTTTTTGTAGTACGTCTCTTTCCTACTCACAGAATCTAAACCCCCGAAATGAAACCGTTTGTTCCATTACAACATAATATAACAAACAGAGATAGCCATATGATGAATGTCGGCGATAGGTTTAATGCGAATTTGTACGCATTTGTACGTTGACAGACCGAAGACTTTGTTTACATTTTTATTTTACATTTCCATTCGTTTTTTTCCCTTGCATATAAATTTATTTCAAAAACAGTTGTTATAACGACTAACTTATACCTGAGTGTTCGAATATTTGTGGTAAGTAAAGATTATTCATCTACTTTTTATTTATTTACTTTGCAATGAACACTAACCTTAAATTGACATTTCATCATGATTCTGGATAAAGTTCCATCAAACTGAATTATATGAAACATATTTTGCTTCCACCAATGTAGAAAATATTGACCTAATTTTCTGAAAGACCAGAATTATTTATGAATGATTTTTATTTTTAGAATATGCCTGGAAAAACGTTAAATTCGCAAGCACAGGAGCTGGTTCTAAATGTGTTGGAGTATTTTGAGTTGGAAAAAAGAAATGGAGGACCTTTGGAACCACTTTCATGTGTTCAAGAGGTAACATAAATATTTAAGTGCATGCTTGTTTAGCAATATACTTATCATCAATAAAATTTTTTTTATGTTAGAGGGTAGCTGCTGCCTTGAAAATATCTCGGCGGACAGTATATGCTATAAAAAAAAGGAAAGAAAACAATCAAATGCTTTCAAGCCCAGGCAGAAGCAGAACTCGTTCTAAATCCAAAACAACTGATCTACCTGAGGGAGCTAAGATGGCAGTACGGGACACATTATATGATATGTACCAACAGAGTAAGTATTTATTTATTATTTGATTAAAATCTTTTGTTAAAATGTAGCTGAAGGTATTTTGTAATGAGTATTCAAATCAGGGTATATTCAAGAAAAATTTAGGAAGGTATTTATATAGATTTTAGTAGTTTTGTGACTACATTACAATTTAAGTCAACTATTAAATTTATCTTATTTTTGAACAGTCAAGGTTTAAACATTGATGGAATGTACAATCATAATATCATTAAAAACATGGTATTTGTTCTAATTGAATCTCTACTATAATTTTTGTATTTGTTTTAGAGAAGCATGTTACTTTGACTACCTTAAATTGTGAATTAAGGGAAAGAGAAATTCTATCTATTGGCAAAACATCTCTCAGCATTTTGTTAAAAACATTGGGATTCAAATATAACAAAGATGACAATCGAAGAGCTTTAATGGAGCGGACCAGTATTGCAGCCTTGAGAGCCAATTTTCTACGTGAATATATGGAAAACCTTTCAAGTACTCACCCAAGAGAGCTTGTATTTTTGGATGAAACATGGATCTATTCGAAAGGAAATAAAACATATTCTTGGCAAGACAACAGCACTAAAAGTGTTCGTAAACCAGATGGTTATGATGGTAAACGTTTTATAATTGTTCATGCTGGTTCTACCAAAGGATTTGTCTCTGAAGCCAGTTTATTATTTTGCTCAAAATCTAAAGTAGCTGATTACCATGGAGAAATGAACAATGAAATCTTTATTAAATGGATAAGTACTCAATTAATTCCCAACTTAGAAGAGCCATCTCTTATTGTTATGGATAACGCTCCATACCATAGTGTTCTTTTAGAAAAGCAACCTTCTACCAATTCGACAAAAAATGAGATTGTTACATGGTTGACAACAAACAACATTAAGTTTGATACAAAACTTACAAAACCTGAATTGCTACAAATTGCTAAAATGAATAGAAAAGGAAACGTGTATAAAATTGATGAGTTACTACGAGAACATGGTCATGAAGTGCTGAGACTACCGCCTATCATTGTGAATTCAACGCTATTGAATTAATTTGGGCAAATTGCAAGTCATATTACAATAAATATATTGGAAAAGATGGTTATTCAGATAGTTCTGTTATAAATATGTGGAAAGAGGCACTGGAACAATGCGATCAACAAATTTGGGAAAAATGTGTTAGGCATACTCATGAAATTATAGGAAAGTGGTATGCCCGAGAGCAAAATATAGTTGATATTGGCATTCAACTAATCACCATTGACATAAATACTGGTGATAGCTCCGATTCTGAATATGAGGACGATTAAATAAAATTTATTGTATATATTTATGAGTCTTAAATATACATATTTAAAATATTTATTATTTATTTTCACAACCCAAAATATTTTTATTTTTCGTTGTTGAACCGTATGGGTGGGACGGCCCAATAATAATGGTTGCCAGCCATAACCCTAAAGGGGCAATTTTGATTTGAATTGAATTGATTTGAATTTTACTGAGGTAGTTGTTATTACTTACTCTTATGCAAGGAAATTTGCGGAATAACTATTACACCACCTTCAATAATAAATAACGTACACCGTCATTTTAGCCACATCCTAATTGAACCATCAATCTACGACCTGCGTGCCATTTAATGTATTGATGTATTGCGTTTGTATATGAATGATGACGCATGGGAAAAGATTGACCGAACCAACTGTAGCTATAAATACATAGTAGAAACACCGTCACGCATTCAATGTGTACTGTATCGGATTTAGCTCACTCTGCAGATTTATTTAATATGGTCACAAAAATGTCAAGATGTAAAACAGAGATAAAAAAAGATAGATATCGCACAAATGGGCGATTGTAAACTGGGCCGTTTATCAGGTGCTCAATAATCAGTATGAAAACTCGGCCGCTTCAATACCAAGATGGAAGGAATTTGAGATAAATTACTTGCCAGAATTTCACTTGTACCATGCAAGGGCGAATCTAGGAAGCTGGTAGGGGAGGGGCCATTAAAAAAAAGTTGAAAAATAAAAAAAACAATATATTAAAACTTAATAATTAGGGTTGAAAATAATGAGGGTACATTTGTGGATTAGAGACTTATATATATAAGTAGGTGGTATACCGCGTTACAAAATGCTTAAGTTACTTATAACATTAATCGTTCGTAACTTGGCCCCCATGCTCCCCCCTTGGATCCGCAACTGGTCCCATGTATTGATTTGTTTGTGGTATGTTTCTTGTCCTCACGATTAATTGAAAAGTTTTCACGTTTTTTGTCTTGAAATAAAATATATTTTGCATTAATAATTGGATCTTGAAAAATGTTTGGCAACATTGGTTGCAGCAGTTTTACAATCGGCCGAAATTTTGGGGCGTCTTTTAATTGAACATCTGCCCGCAAAAATATTTGCAAATTCAATGATATTATGCAGGAAATAAAATATTACAGTCTAATGCTATTAACAGATCAGTGGCGACTCGACTGGGTGGGCGAGGTGAATTATGCCTAATCCTAAAACCCTAACGATACCTACCTATATGTGTTGACAGCTGACATTAGTTTTTCGTCAACTGCAAAATGTAAAATAGGGCATGTCCACGACAGTTGACAGTTGACAGTTAACCCCTGTGGTAAAACAATAAACAATAGACACAATAAAAAGTTATCGAACAACTACTAACCTATATTATATAGTTTGGCAAGTTTATCTGAAACTACGGGGAATCGGTAATGCCAGCGCCTCTAGATAAATCAATATCAATTAATTGACGAAGTGAGAGGGAAGAACACACGCACGCGCTTGCCAATAAGAAGTCAGCTGGTCAGGCCTTTCGATAAAAATCACCAATTATGTAATTCGGAGAGTGTGGTAATCATGGTTTTCGTAGAACGCTGCCAGAGCTTGAAGAATCCCGTAAAAAATTTGGAAATGAACTCATCTCTTAATATTCATAAATTGAAAAAATAATGTTAATAGAAAAAATCCAAGGAAACAAGCACATTCAAGAATTAACGTTTAATCATATTTTTAATATTGTTAATAATAAAAAGTCCCTTTTCTAATTATTATCACTACATATTTAGCACTTCAGCTTTTCCATAGTTAAACGTGGCAATATCGAATATTTTCGAATGCATTCCTTAAACGGCTTCAGATAAACTTGCCAAAGTATATATTATTAAATATGCAAGCTCAACAATTAAAATAAATTTAAATGTACACTGAAGCAAAACCAACTAAAGTCAAACTTGATCTATCATTATAAATCAGCATAACCTCACTATTAAGTACCACGTGTTCTGAACGCTTTGTTTATTGTTTTACCACAGGGCTGTTGTCAAAATAGTATGTGACGTAACGTGGACATGCTCTATACCACAAACTAGGGACCCAAAATATACGAGAAAAACCAAAAATTGCTCGAAAAAACCGCTTCCTTATACGACTAACCTTTTTCAGTATTTTTTTGTTCGTTATGTCGGCAGCATTTGCCCCGTATAGAACTTATCCATTTATTGATTTATTGCTTCGCCAGATTTATGAATAAACTACAGTATAGCGAGTTGACCGCTCCTTTTAGCTTACAAGGAACAGGAAAGAAAAACTTGACAATCTGGTAATTCATTGTTCCCTGTACAGAGTATAGAGGAGTGTTTTTGTTTTAAATGAAAATTGAAAAAAAAACATTTATTGGTTCGAATAGGAAAAGTTACAAAGCGTGCTTAGTCCTGACCTGTTATTTTACCTAAGTGTAAGTCTGGCAATGTAAAACACGAACACTTCACAGTTTTTACTTTTTAGTAATCGAGAGAGTGACTCGGCGACGACTGATGTGGGGTTGGGAAAGTAGTTTTTTTTTATATTATATTTTTGGAAAATAATCTTTTAGAACTGTCATCGTTTATATAGCGTAAGATTGACACACGTGTATTTTGGTAGTATCGTTAATAGATAGCATTTTAGTAAAATAGTAAACACGTGTTTTGTAGTTTTTTTTTTTGGTTTCATTGTATACACTGGTCGGCAAATATATCTCTCCCTCTTAGAATTGACACCTTGAAAAAATGTCACAAAATATCATAATAATACAAAATATCACAATAATAGGTCTGTTCCAACCGCAATCAGAAACTGTCAGAAACGATCAGAGAATAGTCGACCATCGCAATCAGTGATAGGAATTAGGCGAACGTAAACTCGTTGTTTGCCGTAACCAGTTATTCTCTGATCGTTTCTTACAGTTTCTGACTGCGGTTGGAACAGACCTAATGAACCTTTTAAATGTATTACAAACGTTAACCCCTATTTGATTAGCTGATGTTGAGATTACGCGCAAGCGCGACCTACCAATCGAGAAGAACTACACCATTCAAAATAGGATGCAGACGTATCTTTCCTAGCAGCAATGTGTCTTACTTATGTCCCACTGCCAGTTCTCGTAGGTGCATCGATTTCTGTGATCATTAGGTTCGTTCCAAAATACGATAAAACACTGTTCCGCAACCGTTTTGGAATCGTTAGGAATTGTTTTATACGCAGGCGCAAAGTTTCTACTGTCCCAGAACTGATAGAGGCTGGAACGGTTTTAGGCGTACTTTATTATCGTTTAGCGACCGTTTTGCTTATGTAATAGTAGCGGACAACAGACGAAACAAATTACTGATAGATTTGTATAGCAATTATTCAAGAAAAGTGGGTACATCCGAAATAAAAAATCAAAAGATATTCTCATGTTTAATTCTTGGTTGGTGTAAAAGTAACGTCCTCATCCTCACTGGATTCTTACAATAAAAAATCGCTATCTAGTTCGTCATCCATAGGTATTTTCCGAGTCATAAATTTTTAATTTAAGCTCATTAATTTTTAAGGGAGGCTATTACTCTTTTTTTAAGGTTTTACCTCTCCAATGATTTGCGAACAAACACTTCATTTACGTCAATCTATAAAACAACAATCTTTGAAAACAATTGACAAAATACTTACTAACAGCGCATGTCAGTCCTTACAGTTCTTTCTTTCGATCGAGTATCGAAATTACCGTTCCGTTGCAGCTCTAGAACGATCACAAAATGGTTGGTACGCAAATAGAACCGTAATATTACGGTCACGAATAGCTTGGAACGGCATTAACTATATGCACTTGCGCAGTGCCATTCTAGAATGGTTCTTTGCGAGGTTGGAACGAACCTATTAGCACCGGAATTTGAAGAACAAAGGCTAATCGTTTTCGATTACAATACTTATATTTTATTGAAGAGGTCGGTTGATTTTAAGTAATACATTTTGAATTTTGTTGGTGCTCGCGAAATTGTCTGCGAGAATATCAGATATGTCAAAAATCTGTCGCATATTTCCATATCCTGGACATTCACATACAATATGCGACACTGTGGTTATTTCCCCACAATGAAGACATATCGGGGGGTCTTGTCCTTCTAAGAGAAACGCGTGCGTTAATACTGTATGCCCGAATCTTAATCTGTGAATTTTCACTCTGTCAACCCTGGGCAGTGCTTCTGGAGGTCGCCAAGGCCCACCAGAGGGTTTTATTGACTTCAGGCTGTTGTTCACTAGATTTCATTCTTGATGCCACATTCTTTTCAATAGAGATTTATATTGCCCTTTTATGTCATCTGCCCTCAAAACTGTAACGTCCACTGTCGTTTTCTCAGCAGCATCACGAGCTGCTGTATCCGCGACCTATCAGTCGGGAGAGATTACAACATTCGAAATAGGATACAGAAGTACCTTTCGTAGCGGCAATGTGTCTTACGTCTTTTTCTAATGTCCCACTGACAGCTCTGGTCAGATCTGTACTTATTGTTCTTTACGGTCATTTATTATTTATGAAAAATGAATATTAATCTTATTGTTATATTTATTTAAATAACACAAAAATATGCCTAGATACACGGAAAAACATAAGCATTTTAAAAGTTCTCAAGTATTTTCAGTTAGAAAAAGTAGCTGGTAATTATTAATTTCATAGCCTTTTCGAATTTGGTTGAATAAGATCCTAATGATTTTATTTATCAAACCCGGATATACGTCACAAACGATGACGCATACCAAGAAGTTCAAAAAGGGTAAAAAGAAACTGTAGGTAAACATAAAGAAACAAAAACTTCAATATTTAGAACACATATTTCTGATAATGATCTAGGGGAATATTAGTGTCTCTGTTGCGTAACTGGTGAAAGTGATTTGGCAGCTCTTCAAGTTAATTAAAGCAGCTTTTTCAAACGTGAAGATAGTCATTATATTTGACAAGTGAATGGCGGCGTGTCTCATTCTTCTCGATAGGCTCTACTGCTTTATTAAAATATTAAGCAGGTCTGCTTTTGACTCGGCGTTTGAAGAGATGTTTGTATAAATGCTAACTATTGGTTTGGTATGGGAAAATAGGGTGCCGAAAATTGGTGTCGAGAATAGCTTGAGATGACGATATTTATAGATTGTTACCTTTTGGGGTTACATTATAATGTTCCTATGTCTACAGTTTTAATAAAAATTTAAATGTGATCTTGGAATATGGTTTTTGTAAATGAATATTTTTATTATGCTAATTCCTATGTCTCCTCAGTTTTTATAAAAATGTTAATGTTATCTTGGAATATGGTTTTTGCAAATAAATATTTTTATTATGCTGAAAAAGACTCGTTATAAATAAATATTTTTTAAAAATATATAACTAAGTAGAATTAAAATATATACCAATTGTTAAGTAGGTACAACGCAAATAATATGTTCAAACAAAAATATTTACCCATACTTTTGTTTTTAATTACTTGTATTGTTTACAAAAAAACACTTCTAAAAAGATTACTGCCCATACTAACCGTTTTATTCATCAAAATGTCATGCATTCAGATGAAAAAGGAATAGGCAGTCATGGGAACTGCCGACAGAAGTGAAAACGCAACCCATTTTTAACAATTTTTCGCACGCCTATGACGAGAGATTGTAGCAAACTTGAAAATTTCATCGTAAGTCCATGATATATTACAAATAAGTTGATCCTTTGAACGTTTAAAGGGACTAAACCAAGCTTTAAACACACTAAACTAAGAAAATAAGAAAAAGTTAGGTTATAAATTATTGTGGTAGAAAGTAGTTCTCCTGTTCCCCACCTATAGCGTTATAATCTTAATTTGAAATCCCAATATAATTCATACATTGTGTTATTTATAAGATGCGACATAGGGATTCCTGTACAAAACTGTCAAACGCGAGCTAACTTATTTACCAAATAGCGTTCATAAAATATAATAGCAGATTTGGAAAGGTCGTTGAAAAATAAGTTCAAATGCACTTTTAATTTTCTTAATTTCGCTCTAGTTTGATGAAAAAATGGATAGTTATGTTTGAAAAAGTCGAACTCCATTTTCATACCATTTTCGAATACTTTCAACCGTCTGGGAAATAACAACACGGTAAGTGGACAGAAAATCTAAAAGTTATACCTGAATTATAGTGGTTCGGTTCGCCGCTGTGGTGGAATTTTTTTTTTTTTAGCTCTTTTTTCACAATCTTTGAAACAAATAACTCATGGCTACCTTATGTCATCCAACAATCTACCATTATGTTCAACCTGTAACTGCATCCACACTGTTGAACACATTATTTTAGAATGCCAACAGTACACAGCTAGAAGACAACAGCTCAACCTCAAAGGATGTCTTCAAGAGATACTCGGAAATCCAGATAATGTCTTCACCGTTCTCCAATTCCTGGAAGATGTTCAGCTATACCACCACACATAATATATTTATTGTATACTTTACTGTATTTATAGTGGTCGTAATATTTTTAATGCAGCTATCTAATCGTATATCCTCTTTAAGTTATATTGCGGACTATGAGAGTATCGTATCGAATTAGAGTCGAACAAAGAGCCGACAACTTTAAGTTCGCACAATATCTATTACAGCAAGTATACCTGTGCGAGTGGCCTTAGGGCGGGTTTATCAATGCCCGGTTAAATCTGTCAGCTATGTAGCACTCGGCTATCTCTAGCCGCCAGTCAAAGTCTCGGTTACAATAGAAAGCGTTTATCAATACACATAACTGACAGCTAGCTAACTGGAGGATAAGTGTAATTAAGCATTTGACAACCTTGTTCGGGTTATGAACGTGAGTAGGTATGTAATGTTGTCAGAGTGTAAATTTCTCATTTTAATTTGGTGTAAGGAGGATCACCCGTTACATGAAATATACATATTATTAATAGAACTGAAAACAAAAATTTCACCACAGCGGAGAATCGAACCACCATTCTTCGGGTTTAACTTTTAAATTTTCAGTGCACCTAACCGTGTAGCTATTTCACAGACGGTCAAAAGTATTCGAAAGTGGTATGAAAATGGAGTTCTACTTTTTTAAACATAACTATCCATTCTTTCATCAACCCCGAGCGAATTGAAGAAAATTGAAAGTGCATTTGAACTTATTTTTCAACGACCTTTCCAAATCTGCTATTATATTTTATGAACGCTATTTGGTAAATAAGTTAGCTCGTGTTTGACAGTTTTGTACAGGAATCCCTATGTATCCGCATCTTATAAAAAATAACACAGTGTATACCAACATCTAAAAGTTGATCGCCTTGTATGTTAATTTAAATAAAAATTCTGGAAGTGTACACAAACTTTATGATGTTTTTATGTTTATATCATTCTATAATCGTATGTCTTGGTGCAAGAGTAATCTCACTATTCTTTTTTTCTTTTTCAGGTTAGTCATCCATATCTTCCGCTTATACAAACGGTTATGGTAAGTCCATTCACAACGTACATAGGCTTTATATTCGTATTATATGGTTATGGTGCGGCTCATTACCATATTACTTATATGTTTTATACGTAACATCTCACGTGTTTTCTCTTTATTTGCTGGATATACTTATTCGTGGTTTTTGAATTTAATACTTCGAAAGTGGATTTTATATTTTGGCTTAAAAAATTCCACTAAAAGGGTGTCTGAACACTCTCCGAAACGTTATAAATGGACAGTAAAAGGGTCAAAGACCGGTTGGCTTTAGAGGGGCATTGACATTACGTCTGTGTTGTCATTTTTTCACGTACACAATACATGGGTTTAAACTATGATTGATAACTTTTAGTCCTTGTCAGGGATCTGCTAATTTAAACGTTACTTCGTTAGAGTTTCTTAGTAGGTTAATAATAAAAAGCTGGTGATCGATGACATTGTAAACATTAACAATTGTTTAAATAACAACAACGTGGAAGTCGATACTCAAAAATAGCTTGTGAATAATAGGTAGACAATTGAGTGCCAATGATATTGAAAAACTTTTGAAAAGGAATTTCGATATACTGTACACACATACATACATACATTCTTCGCTTATTAGTGTGTTGAGTATAAAAGTGGTAAAAATATTGTTTTTTCTACGACAACCTCGATAAATGTTCATTTTATAACCGTAACTTCAATCATAAACAAGCACATTTTGCACAGAATTTCATTTTTGCATCAGCTGCTAGGCAAGTTGCTTAGCAACAAATGCGAAATGGAATATTTCGTGTCAGGTCTAGGTTCACTCTAAAATCAAGACGACTACGGATTGTCAAATTATGACGTCCAGCGACAAATTGATGAAATGTCAGCAGATCGTTTCTGTCAAAGTTTTAGTAGGTAACGATTGATTTCATAGTTGTTTTCTATAAATACATATTTATAGGCGTTTATTTCTGTGCACCTATTAGAAATAGCAATAAAGAAGATAGTCACATATTTCTTCAATTTATATTTTAATTCTGATAGAAAGCTCATTAGCGGCGAATTCGGAGTAATGAAATATTATCAGTTTATTTCTTTCAAAGTTTTTGCAATGTAGGTATGCATTATTAAACGTGAACGATATGTTGTCATAGAAAAAGTATAGTATGTAATTCGCAACAAAATGGCCATTTTGCACTCGTATAAATTGTATAAATTTCCCGTATAAATTTCATACTCGTGCCATTTGGGCATCATTTTGTGTGTATTGTCTTGGTGGATAGCCTCGTAAAAGTACACATAAAACCTCACAAAAAGTACGAATAACTTCAAAAATGAGTATTTGAAAGGGTTGTGTTTAACATGACAAAAACTTAACGATGTTAGGCATGCGATTTTCTGGAAAATCGTCGATTGACAATTTTTGTTTTTTCGCTCTAATTGTTCAAATAATAAATATACAGAA